>MJUT01044505.1:40035-54593 GCA_002080005.1 Gigantidas platifrons | reverse complement strand
GATAGTCTCTCATGTTCATTTACATCTATATCCTTTCTTACTAAAATCTGTTCCTTTACTTTAATTTGTGTCTAAGTGTAATGTTAGATAGTCTCTCATGTTCATTTACATCTATATCCTTTCTTACTAAAAGCTGTTCCTTTACTTTAATTTGTGTCTAAGTGTAATGTTAGATAAAAATATCTCCTGTTCATTTACATCCATATCATTTCTTACTACAAGCTGTTCCTTTACTTTAATTTGTGTCTAAGTGTATTGTTGGATAGTCTCTCATGTTTATTTACATCCATGTCTTTTCTAACTAGAAGCTGTTCCTTTACTTTAATTTATGTCTAAGTGTAATGTTAGATAGTCTCTCATGTTCATTTACATCTATATCCTTTCTAACTAGAAGCTGTTCCTTTACTTTAATTTATGTCTAAGTGTAATGTTAGATAGTCTCTCATGTTCATTTACATCTATATCCTTTCTAACTAGAAGCTGTTCCTTTACTTTAATTTGTGTCTAAGTGTAATGTTAGATAGTCTCTCATGTTCATTTACATCCATATCCTTTCTTACTAAAAGCTGTTCCTTTACTTTAATTTGTGTCTAAGTGTAATGTTAGATAGTCTCTCATGTTCATTTACATCCATATCCTTTCTTACTAAGAGCTGTTCCTTTAATTTGTGTCTTAGTGTAATGTTAGATAGTCTCTCATGTTCATTTACATCCATATCCTTTCTTACTAAAAGCTGTTCCTTTACTTTAATTTGTGTCTAAGTGTAATGTTAGATAGTCTCTCATGTTCATTTACATCTATATCCTTTCTTACTAAAAGCTGTTCCTTTACTTTAATTTGTGTCTAAGTGTAATGTTAGATAGTCTCTCATGTTCATTTACATCTATATCCTTTCTTACTAAAAGTTGTTCCTTTACTTTAATTTGTGTCTAAGTGTATTGTTGGATAGTCTCTCATGTTTATTTACATCCATGTCTTTTCTAACTAGAAGCTGTTCCTTTACTTTAATTTATGTCTAAGTGTAATGTTAGATAGTCTCTCATGTTCATTTACATCTATATCCTTTTTAATTAGATAAAAAAAAAAAAGCACACATATTTTTTTCAAAATCATTTCAATTTTATTGCACAACATGTATATATTTGAATAATAATATACCGGTACCCAGTGTTTTCCCTAAGAACAGGCAGCAGGCCAAATTGCCTGGTTCAAGCATTTTTTGGTCGGTTCAAATCATAAATTTTATATAGAAATCTACTTGGAAATCAAAGTGTGGCCTGTTCAAAGTTGCCTTTGACCTCTTACAATGAAAATTAGGGAAAACACTGGGTACCGTGTATATGGTACATATAAAAACAAAGTTAAAACTCGATAACCATCTGGGGCCAGTACCAAGAAATACTCTTAAATCTAATCTTAAGACAATCGTAAGATTAATCTTACGATAACGGAAAGATAATACAAAGTGTGTAACACGAAGAAGACTTTTCTTCCCCTTTTAATGATCTTTGTGAATTCTTATGATTCCCTTAGATATCCTTACAGTATTGCACATCGTAAGTAATTCCGTTAAATCCGTCATTGGTTTCCTTGTAATGTTTTATTTTTTGTCAATCTTTGTGGCCGATGTGCTTTGAAGTAACGAAGAATTCAGTTCACGTATTAAGTTCTCTACTGTCGTTCCTGTAATGTATACAGTGACTTTCTCAACAGAGCGAAATTACTGTCCATAAAACTACTATGCCAAGGCAGAAACATATAAATATATATACATTGTAAGTCTCTGGTTCAGCCACTGTTGATATTGTCACCCCAGAAGTTTTACGGTCGTCATCATGATTTTACAGATCCTTACGATGTTTCTATCTCACAAATGAGGTTAGAAATGTTTTAGTGGATTCAGCATTTATTACTGGACTGACATCCACCTAATTTGACTCCATACCGGACTTTCCACTTGCAGTGTGACGGGTGCCGCACGCGAAGCAGATCATGCTCACCCTTCCGGAGCACCTGATGATACGCCTGGTTTTTGAGCGGGTTCACACTGTCAGTGCTTTAGTTTTCTGTGTTGTCTTGTAAATTATAATGTAATATTCGTCCCCCGGCGCTCCGCCGGAGGGGGACTATATAAATTGGTACTGTCTGTCCGTCCATCCGTTACACAAATGGTTTTCGGGTGCTAACTCAAGTATCTTACTTTCAATTGAAATCAGACTTGGATATATACTTACATATCAGGAGAGGAAGAAGACTATTGATTTTGAGGTCAGAACCTCCAAGATCAAGGTCAGAGTGGCTGATAATAGACTGAAATTTGATGAAAATATTGGGTTTCTGGATGCTAACTCAAGTTTCTTACTTTCAATTGGAATTAAACTTGGATATATGCTTACACATTAGGAGAGGAAGAAGTCTATTGATTTTAAGGTCACAAGGTCAAGGTCAGAGTGGTTGAAAATAGACTGAAATTTGATGAAAATATTGAGTTTCTGGGTGCTAACTCAAGTATCTTACTTTCAATTGGAATCAAACTTGGATATATATCTTTATTAGGAAAGGAGGAAGCCTATTGCCAAGATCTGAGATATTTTTTCCAAAATGTAAACTTTATAAAGTTATCATTAAGTATTCAGATTTCAATAAACATTTCTCAAATATGATTTTCCATCAGCACTTTCCTTCCAATTACTAAAAAATATTTTGACATCGGGAGACGCATGGCCCACGGCCTATTTTTAGCTCACCTGACCCAAAGGGTTAGTGTGAGCTATTGCCATCACTTGGCGTCCTTCGTCCGTCCGTCTGTCTGTCGGTTAACTTTTCACATTTTTGTCAACTCCTCTGAAACCACTGAAGCAAATTGAACCAAGTTTTACAGGAATGATGTATGGAAGGTTCTTTACATTGCTCATTTTGTTCCGATCCAAACTTGGTCAAAGTCCCCTATTCAAATTGTGTCTGACATGTCGAACCTTCATCCAAGATCGCCACCAACACAGGACATATTTTAAATTTGCACCCTATGGAAAACATATTATGATCAACTCCTCTGAAACTACAGAAGAAAATTGAACCAAACTTTACAGGAATGTTGTATGGATGGAAGGTCCTATACAATGATTGCTCATTTTGTTCTGATCCACCAAAAAAAAACCATGGCAGCCAGCGCGGGACGTACACACGTATTTTAACATTGGACCCTAAGGGAAACATGTTAATGATAACTATTTTGTCAACTGGAACAAACTTGGTCAACATGGTCAATAATTGTGGAACAAGGTTAACATTTGCCTCTGTAAGTGCTGCATTTGTATAGGTAATGTTTATTTCCCCAATGGAAGTTTGCTTCAGAAGCATTTTGTGACAGGTGAGCGATACAGGCTCAACCCTCTGAGCCTCTAGTTTAGTTTTGTCTTTGATGTATGTTGATACGGATGTGTCCTTCTTGTCGTCTGAATACTAATATAATAACACGTTTAAAATACTTTCATTTCAAACATTCACCTATGGTACTGTTTGAGGGTTAGAGAATTAACATGTAGTGATGGATTTGTATTTGGTTATGTCTAAGGGTTAGAAAATGACATCTTTCATCGCCGGATTGTCTCTGGCCGTGTGACGACTGACGGGTGCCGCATGCGGAGCCGATCATTCTTAACCCTTCCGGAGGACCTGGTGATACTCCCATTTTTTGTGGGGGTTCACAGTGCTAGTGCTTTATTTTTTGTTTCGTTCCTGTTCATTCTGTTTATTTGATTTGTCCTTGTCATTTCTATCGTCTCTTTTTGTATAATCTCTGTTGGTCTTTCTAGTTGATTCTTAAAATCAACACATAAATCAAAAATACTGTCTCTGTCCAGTCTGTATCTCTTTATCACCTGCTCATCACTTAAAAAATCTAACGGGTTAGACCTGTCCCTAAAAAGTCTTTTTTCCATTTGTTGCCTTTGCCCGTGTAGCCTGTGTAGTCTTCCGAATTCAAGAAGAAGAGCCATGACATGCAAATGCTAAAACTGGCTGCTAAAGAACAAACAAAGGGTGGTACTGACCACTCTTAGAGATAAGATGATCTTATGGAGGTAAGGATATTTCTTGGTACATGCCTACTTTGTTAAGGGGATGTAAAGATTGCATATTGTACGTCCTTAACTATAAGATACTTTCTTGGTACAGGAGGAAGTTAAGATTATCTTACGAGGAGATTAAGGGTGAGGGATTAAACCTAAGGGTGACATCAAATTTAAGGGCTGTCAATCATTTTAAGATCCCTTCTTGGTACACTCTTAGCATCTAAGATTATCGTAGGATTATCTTAACTAATAAGATGGCTTCTTGGTATACTCTTAGCATCTAAGATTATCGTAGGATTATCTTAACTAATAAGATGGCTTCTTGGTACACTCTTAGCATCTAAGATTATCGTAGGATTATCTTAACTAATAAGATGGCTTCTTGGTATACTCTTAGCATCTAAGATTATCATAGGATTATCTTAACTAATAAGATGGCTTCTTGGTACACTCTTAGCATCTAAGATTATCGTAGGATTATCTTAACTAATAAGATGGCTTCTTGGTATACTCTTAGCATCTAAGATTATCGTAGGATTATCTTAACTAATAAGATGGCTTCTTGGTATACTCTTAGCATCTAAGATTATCGTAGGATTATCTTAACTAATAAGATGGCTTCTTGGTACTGGCCCCTGATTAGCAAACAAGTGTACAGTAAAAGAGATATAAGACTAACAAGACTAACAAATAAAATAAAATATCACAATTATAAGAGAAATATTAAAATAAATATTCTATATCAAATGTCATACAAATAAAATGAAAAACAATAATATCACACTGTTGGAACAAAATCAAATATCAAAATCATAGAAAAAGGCAAAAAATAGTTCAATAGGACAACAAATAATCTAGGGATATTGTAATATTTGTAAGAATTTCAGTGAATATATATAGATTCTCCTTCAGTTGCCTGTGGGTTACGATATTTCTCCACTCCACTCAGGAGAGTTAAATTTAATATTTTAACCACAAGCCGTCAGGCGAGTGGTTAAAATTTTAAATTTAACTCTCAAGAGTGGAGAAATATCGTAACCTACATGGGCAACTGAAGGAGAATTTGTTTCTCCCATTATTTAACACGAACTTTATTTCAAAATTTGAAATTAATGCGGGGAAAGGCACTAGACATTTTAATCCTCTAGAGGATTATAGATTTTTCCATCACTGCTTCAGCGGGGTTAAAATGCCTTAATAATGGGAGAAGCACAATTCTCTTATCCGGAGTGTAATAAAGTTCGTGGGTAATTTATGACAGGTTGGTGGTTTTCTCCAGTTTCCTCCACCAATAAAACTGACCACCAACTGAAATATTGTTGAAAGTGCCATTAAACACCATAACCCTAACCCTTATCTCTTATCCTGAGTGACATCACATTATGTATTTGACCAATCAATGATCAGCATTTGTGATATTACAAAAATGTTTGGAGGTAAAGTCAAGCATAATGCTCTTGATTTTACATAGACTTCTGTGAAAGTTAAATAATTTGCTATACAGTTAAACTTGTATATAAAATGTGGCCTTTATGAGCAGTTGCCCTTTATATACAGGCTAAAATAATATACACTACTCATTAATGGGGGGAATGAGGCTGCTCCTTATAACTGTGATAGCCTGTATTTTAACCATTTTATAAGTTTTTGTATTTCTAGTATTTTTCAGTATTGTCATTGGTAATAATTTAATTAAATGGAATTATTTAATTACTTTCTTTTATTACAGATTAATTACAAAGTGTAATTAAGTATGTTGATATTATTTTGATTAATTGATTTTACTATAGACCTGTTTGACGGACATGACATAATCACAAACTGGTTCTACTATATTTAACTCTAATCATTTCTATCCATGGTTCGTTGAACCGCACTCTTACTTTATCTTCATTGGTCACTTCTATTTTTGACGGTAAATTCCTTTGTCTATTGTCTTTAATTCTATTCAACACCATATTGCTTTTGATATATCTATGTGCAACATTGAAATTTAGAGCTGGAATTCAGAAGTTGAAATCTAATATTTGGAGAACTTATTTTCTTTTCTAAGGTCAGTTACTTTCTATTCTAAAATCTAATATGATACTAAATGTCCGTATTCATAATTTTATCCTGTATGAATGGATTGTATGAATTTGAATACGAGTCATCTGAATGATAGTTGAAAGTGTAAAATAGATGATAAACTTGACTACAGATTAAACCTTTTCAATTTTGTAAATAATGCCTATATATCTAAGTTGATAATTTAAATTAACAAATGAACTGTTAATTAAATTTATTATCCTAACAAGTTTACTGTTAAGAATGTCGGAGGAGTGAGAGCGATTAAGATTTTAAAACAGATCATTGGTAAACAGTCATTTATAAAAACAGTCGTGTGTGTATTTTTGTTTATTAAAATGTCATATATATATTAAACAGTCGAGTAAAAGAACTCTTTTGTTATACAGGTAATATTGAATTGATTTCACCACCTATGCCATGGAGATCTAATCAAGAAATCCTTTACACCTCATGTGAGGTAAGAATCAGTGTATTCTATTTTACTGTTTCTTTGTTTTTGTTTTGTTTTGTTTTGGTTAGCTTCACTTTGCTTTTATTAATTAATTTAGTTAATAAGTTATTTAGCTTATTGCATTAATTGGTGTAAGAAGCTTATGCTGACTTTGCGTATTATGATGCTCATTACTTTTGTTTATTTTTTATATCACATTATATTTACATTTTCACATTTATTGTATACCATATATATTCCGGAAGATAAGATGTACATGTATATGTACGTAAAGAAATATTTGTTTGCTTCATCACTCGAAACATGTTGATGAGTTCATGACCCCCAGGTCACCTTTAATATAAATTGTGTAATCACATTGAGTTACCTTGTATTGTATTTATTTACTGAAATCATGATAAGATATTAGAAAGAGTTATCTTTCTTTTCACTGACTTTGTATTTATATTGTTTATTTTAATTACAGGGATATGATTGTATATTATATTTATATATAATATGTGTCTAAGAAAATAAAATAGAAGAACCCTATAGTACTTAATTATTATTATTTGGAGGAGGAATTATAATAATACTACATAACAGTGAATTTTTACATGAGGTGCACTTTAAGGCAAGTTTGACTGAATATCAACAAAAGTTAAATATTGTAAATAAATGCACCTCTGTTCATGTTGACACTAAATCAGATATATGATTAGAACTTCTGTAAATTATAAACAACATCCATATATACTTATTTTATATCACAGAAATGACAATTCAAATTTTCCATTCAAGTAAAAGTAAAATCCGGCCGATACCTATCGACTTCACTTCCTTCAATTATAAAATGTAAGGATGCTCGGATAATAAAATACTATTATATTATGAAATATGTTTGAAATAATTTGACATAGGAAACCTAGAGCTCATTGATACATATAATAATTGATATAATACTGATTAAAAAAAAAATAATATAAAAACCCTTCAAGTATCTTAGAAAAAAACATAGGCTACAATGCTTATACATTGTACCTGTGAAATTAATTCTGTGGATTCTTATGTACAAAATTATAGTGTAAACATTATTTTATTTCATAAATCATAATATGCATGTAATAAATATATAATAAAAAAACACAGCACTTTTATAAGTCCTTATCCCCTAAACTTTACCCCCCCCCCTCCATTACATTCCTGCATGTTTGGTCATTAATTTAAATAAATACTTATATGAATAGGCAGTCTTCTTTTAAACAAAATTAAATACCTTGCATACAGTATATGAATAGCAGATGTCTTCATACAAGTTAAGCCAATTTGTGACATTGCTGTTCCACAGAAAAAAAATTGATTTATACAAATTGGCTGGGTTAGTTTTCATTTAAACAAAATAAAATGTTCTGTTTATATGATTTTGGCCAATTGTGACATTGTTGTTTTATATATATATACCTTAGTTGAAAATATCTTTGCCAATGTGGGACAGTTGCATCATCCTGAATTTAGATTTGATCAAAAAAACACTTGTTCAAGAACCCTCAGGCAACCAACATTAATAAGTACTTTTATTAGTTCATATGCAGAAGTTCTTAAAAAAACAAGTAACACCTGTTTTAGCCAAACACAGACAAGGTCATCTGACATGGATTAAAATTGCTATGAGAACATGGAGAAGTAACATTGCTTCTGAAAGATCCCTGAGAGAACATATCTGGTAAATTTAATGACTAGAATGCAGATGTTCTGTGGAAGAAGTTGATAATGTGGGAAGACATCTGACATTTATAATTTCTCTGAAAAGTCTGGTTACTTGTATATGGTTTGGTTTGGTTTGATTTTATGGTGTTTAATGCCACTTTCAACAATATTTCAGTTATATCGTGGCAGTCAGTTTTATTGGTGGAGGAAACTGAAGGACCAGGAGAAAACCACCAACCTGCTGCAAGTCACCAACAAACTTTATAACATATTGTTTTACACCTCGTCCTGAGCAGGATTCAAACTCACAACATTAGTGGTGATAGGCACCAATTGGATAGGTAGTTGTAAATCGAAATACTTAATGATCAAGACGATGACACCCCCCTATTCTGTAATATTTATAAAATTATGTTATTATTTATAGAATTCTATTACTATTTACTGTTCTCTGCACTAACAATATATAGGTTACTACTGAATACAGCTGCTGATCTAGTTCTATAGTACTTCATCAATAAGTTGGATACAATATTCTTTTTGTGTACAACATACATATATTATTCCAAATAACATTGCATAGGTCAATAAAGGCAGTTATTAAAATCTGTTAGATATTGGGAAGAAAAAAGTATAATAATATGGCACATCAATGAAGATACATCAAGATGATTAACACAGGAATTTTTGTAAAATCATACATTTGATATAAAAAGAAGTAAAATAAAATGAAAAACAAAAAATAGCACACTGTCACATCAGTTCCAAAATTAATTCAAAAAATTGTAGAAAAGAAGGCAAAATCAATACCTTTAGCACAGAAATACACAACTGTTGACTTTCCTGGCATTGTACACACAACTGTTGACTTTCCTGGCATTGTACACACAACTGTTGACTTTCCTGGCATTGTACACACAACTGTTGACTTTCCTGGCACTGTACAGACACTGTTGACTTTCCTGGCATTGTACACACAACTGTTTACTTTCCTGGCAATGTACACACAACTGTTGACTTTCCTGGCATTGTACACACACTGTTGACTTTCCTGACATTGTACACACAACTGTTGACTTTCCTGGCATTGCACACACACTGTTGACTTTCCTGGCATTGTACACACAACTGTTGACTTTCCTGGCATTGTACACACACTGTTTACTTTCCTGGCATTGTACACACACTGTTTACTGAACCATCTATAGAGGTATCTCTTTCTTTCCTGGCATTGTACAGACACTGTTTACAGAACCATCTATAGAGGTATCTCTTTCTTTCCTGGCATTGTATACACACTGTTTACTGAACCATCTATAGAGGTATCTCTTTCTTTCCTGGCATTGTATACACACTGTTTACTAAACCATCTATAGATGTATCTCTTTCTTTCCTGGCATTGTACACACACTGTTTACTGAACCATCTATAGAGGTATCTCTTTCTTTCCTGGCATTGTACACACACTGTTTACTGAACCATCTATAGAGGTATCTCTTTCTTTCCTGGCATTGTAAACACACTGTTTACTGAACCATCTATAGAGGTATCTCTTTCTTTCCTGGCATTGTACACACACTGTTTACTGAACCATCTATAGAGGTATCTCTTTCTTTCCTGACATTGTACACACACTGTTTACTGAACCATCTATAGAGGTATCTCTTTCTTTCCTGGCATTGTATACACACTGTTTACTGAACCATCTACAGAGGTATCTCTTTCTTTCCTGGCATTGTACAGACACTGTTTACTGAACCATCTATAGAGGTATCTCTTTTACTTACAAAAATGAGGTTTTACAAGTTGTAATGTACAAGTCATATGAGGTAAAAAATGCATCAGATATTCTCAGTACTAAAAAACATATATGGCATGAATATAAATGATTTCCATCATTATGGCACACAACTTATAGAATTCTGTTACTATTTATAGAAATTGGTGACTATTTATAGAATTCTGTTACTATCTATAAAACTATGTCACAATTTATAGAATTGTTACTATTTTTTATTTATAGAAATTGGTGACTATTTATAGAATTCTGTTACTATCTATAAAACTATGTTACAATTTATAGAATTGTTACTATTTTTTATTTATAGAATTCTATTACTATTTACTATTCTCTGCACTAACATAAGTTACTACTGAATACAGCTGCTGACCTAGTTCTATAGTATCATCTCTAGTTGTGTTAAAAGTAGGTGCTGGAAAATAAGATATGAAAGTTTAATAAATATAGTAATTGTTGTTTAACGCCAACCCAACAATTTTTAAGCTATATCATGTTGAGAACAAGTTAATTTTCAATGAGATGATGATGAGGTCGGCTTTGTACTAGTTTGATTTTTATAGTGCTAACTCACTGAAACAATGGTCTGTGAATAGACATGTCGCCCCACTCGGACACATTATCCTGATTCTGAGCCAACCAGTATTTGCTCTTTATCCTTAACCATTACACCATCAATGTGGCTTTGATATATATACATTTGTATACCGATATTTATAGCTTATTATTTGGCATTTTTCATATCACATGTCTTATCAACCCGAGACACCCATATCAGCCTATTTATCATATACTTCAATGCATCTATCTTCATATTTGTGAGAGCTGATCGTTTTCAGAAACCATGTAGTTTGATTTGGGATATAATGCAATAATGTCATATTATATCTACGTTATATCATATATTTAGATTAAAATACAGATAATTCTATTCTTACTAGAATTTATCAATAACTCATAATCTTATTGGATATCGTCACTTATTCTACATCATTCGAAAGGAATTTCTAAATCAATATTTCCGTTTACTGTACTACTTTTTTTTGTAGCGTTACGGCGTAGAAATATGAAAAAATAATCCACAAAGAATTATTAGTATTTAACGTTGAAAACAACACGATGTCCAAGAATAAGAATTATAAGGATTAAACACTGTGTTTTTAGGAAATTATGTACGTATACACTCCGGCAGTTTGTGAGTGAGTTGCCGGAGTTTATACATAGATAATTCCCTAAAAAACAGTGTTTAATCCTATAGTGTTTTGTATATGCATTATCAATGATTGTCCCAAGCCTATATCGTTTATACCCTATATCGTATACCCAAAAAATTTCAAAATTTCAAAATTTTCCAAAATTTCATAAAATTTCAAAATTTTTCAAAATTTTTCAAAAATTTCACAATTTTCCAAAATTTCATAAATTTCAACATTTTTCAAAATATAAAATATTCAAAAATTCAAAAACTTTAAAAAAAAATTTTTTTTTTTTATTTTCAAAGAAATTCAAACTTTTCATAAAATACATGTATTATCAAAGGCATGGTTGAAATATATGATATAATGAACATTACATGTCAAAATCTGTATCACATGCCGTATCAACCCTCGACCTATATCACCCCTCGGGCCGGTGGCCCTTGGGGTGATATAGGGTTCTCGAGTTGTCAAAAATTATATTTATAGTAATGGTGACCTTGACCTTTGACCTAATGATCCCAAAATAAGTAGGGTTCTTCCCCTTCCACAGAGGAATCATGTGGCCAAGTTTGCTAAAGATCCAATATACAGAACTAAAGATCCAATATACAGAACTAAAGTTAAAATGTGGAAACGACCCTGTTGTCAAAAATTCTATTTATAGTAGCGGTGACCTTGACCTTTGACCTAATAACCCCAAAATAAATAGGGTTCTTCCCCTTCCACAGGGAAATCATGTGGCCAAATTTGGTAAAGATCCAATATACAGAACTAAAGTTATTGTGCGGAAACCTGTGTGGACGCCCGCCGCCCGCCATACCCAATCGCATAATACGGCCCATCTCGAGACGGGCGTATAAAAATCACAAAGCTGTGTTAAAATTGTGAAATTACCGATAAAAAAATTATTAGTATTAAAAAAAAAGGTCAAAACACAACAAAAAAATCACAAAGCTGTGTTAAAATTGTGAAATTACCGATAAAAAAATTATTAATATTTTTTTCGCTCGACAAGGATTATCAGGTCCATATCAGATTCGATCTTCGAGCTCATCTGATATGGACCTGATAATCCTTGTCTTGCAAAAAAAAATACTAATAATTAATATATCTCAACTAAATTGGCATTAACTGATTTTAAGAAATTTTATTTTATTCTCTAACAAAAAACAACAAACTAATTCAGCCAAAAATCATACAGAACATTAAGGACCAATCAAGTACGACTGCTGCAATGTTTGGTATAAATTTCCCTAGTGGTAAGTGAGAAAAAGATTGAAATCTGAAAAGCCAACAGACATACAACAGACAATGGCAAAGTGAAAGTGATGACAATACCTCATGTGGACTTTTGGTCCAGGTACGATAAAAAGTGATAAAAATAGTAAACTTCATAGAAGTGTAGGACCACCATTTTTTACAATACCTATCTACAACAAATCATAAATCTATGTAATAAAGCAAAAATAGTGATACTGTATACATGGTTAGTTTCATGGGGAGGGGGGAGGGTGGTAACTGTAATTCTTTCCATTTTAATAAATATAATGAAAACTTTTCGTTGGGGGGTTTTAGAAATTAGAATTCAAAAGATTTTCTTAAGAATCAGTAATCCAAACTCAAATTAAGTGAAAATTTCCCTCAAACAAATATTTCAACATATACAGTACAACAAATGTACTGGCATTTGTAAACATTTCACAAAAATTTGACTTCTACAATGCATAGGGCTAAGTTGAATGGTGTTTAATGCCACTTTCAACAATATTTCAGCTATTTCATGGCAGTCACTTTTATTGGTGGAGGAAACTGGAGTACCAGGAGAAAACCACAGACCTGTCATAAGTCACTGACAAACACATAATGTTGTATCGAGTCACCTTGCCTGAGTGGGATTCAAACTAACAACTTTAGTAGTGTTAGGTACTGATTGCACATGTAGTTGTAAATCCAACTACAACAATCATGACCTCAACGGCCCTCTGCAATGTATAAGAATTAATTATTTTCTGATATAGTACAATTAAGGTATACATTTGTATAAACTGAAAGATTGGTTTTTGTATTGTGCACAAATGAAAACAAACAAATTTAAAATATAAACATCAACTTACAAACATCCTTTTTCATCATGCTATTATATAAAAAATATATATATATAATCCATGATAAAGTCTATAGCTTTATTTCAAATTCAAGTCATCTTTTTTTTATTTTAAGCATTATTTATCAGACATGATCATGTTTTTTCTAAAAGTAAATTCCATGAGAAACAATCCACATTATATTAAAGTCTGATATTTAAATGCAGTTCACAGATTACACAGGTATTTTGACTCTAGAATTACAAAGCAATATTTTGATTTCATTATCGATCGATTGATTGATTGATTTTTGGTGTTTAATGCCACTTTCAGCAATATTTCAGCTATATTATGGCGACCAGTTTTAGTGGTGGAAGAAGCCAGAATAGCCGGAGAGAACCATAAACCATGGGCAAGCAACTGGTAAACTTTATCACTTGCGGCTGCGAGTCGAGTGCACCCTTTTTTGTAATTTACAAAGCTGGGAGCAAACCCACGCCATATTGGTGATAGGCTTGTATGAGTTGTTAGGTAATCCAACTACCTAACTCATTGAGCCAGCCGGGCCCTTAGTTTGGTTCAGATAGAAATATTACTTTATCTTTTTAATAATGAACATACATGTATGACTTTATTTATGATATTTTTTTTCAATCCTACCTGATGATATCAACATCTTCATTAATCCCTGGTCCTTGTGAGTGCTATAAGAAACAAGAAAAAAATCTTAAAATACAATTGTAATACATCCGAATCTCATTGTTTCAATGTTGAAAGGACTTTTGACTTAAACATGTCAGAGTAGAGTATTCAAGTTATTGAGCATTATATAAACTAAATGCTACCAGTGGACCAAATTTAGTAATGAGTTATCTCAGGAAATTACTAATCTGAATTCAAGATATTGAGGTTTGACTGTAGATTTGTCATAAGTCCCTGATTTATCTTTAATATCTTAAAACATTGCTTCTAAAGGGGTTATTAAAAATCGAGAAAGCATCAGAGATGCAACAGCCAAGTTGCAAGTCAAAATCATTTGGTCTTGTGATCATAAATATATATGGTTTAGGGGTGGGGATCTCAACCATTAAAAAGTTCACTTCAGGTAGGGGGTGGGGTATGATCCCCCGGGGACTGAGCTATAAGGCATTTAATTTGCCTAGTCACCCTGATCATAAATATATATGGTTTAGGGTG
>MJUT01044505.1:17394-31094 GCA_002080005.1 Gigantidas platifrons | reverse complement strand
ACCCCAAAATAAATAGGGTTCTTCCCCTTCCACAGGGAAATCATGTGGCCAAGTTTGATAAAGATCCAATATACAGAACTAAAGTTATCGTCCGGAAACGACCCTGTTGTCAAAATCTACGATTAGTTATACTATATGCATTATCAAAGGCATGGTTGAAATATATGATATAATGAACATTACATGTCAAAATCTGTATCACATGCCGTATCAACCCTTGACCTATATCACCCCTCGGGCCGGTGGCCCTTGGGGTGATATAGGGTTCTTGGGTTGTCAAAAATTATATTTATAGTAATGTTGACCTTGACCTTTGACCTAATGACCCCAAAATAAATAGGGTTCTTCCCCTTCCACAGGGGAATCATGTGGCCAAGTTTGGTAAAGATACGATATACAGAACTAAAGCTAAAGTTATTGTGCAGAAATCTGTGTGGACGCCCGCCCACCCAAGCACCCATCCCCAATTCTGCTCACCCGCCCGCCAGCCCGCCATACCCAATCATATAATACAGCCCGTCTCGAGACGGGCGTATAAAAAATGAGAAAATTTAATTGATGATGCATTGGTGATGCATAACTTGTTGATGCATTTTCTGTGGAAATGCAAATAATTGGCATCTAAAAATATTAAAGAATTCAAAGATTTTCAAATTGAAAGATTATATACACAAAATATTTCACTATTTAAAATAATTTCTTATGTATTTCAAAATGCATACTAAAATGGTTCTCTTCTTCTGATTTCTGTGTTATTGAGTTGGAAGTTTCATCTGTGTGTAAATAACTGAAAGAAAAGAAGCAACATGTTTCTTGATGAGGAACAAAACAGTACAATAATGCAACATATACATACCGGTACATTCTGAACCAAATTTGGACACTGAATAATATTATTTATTTCTCAATAAAAAATGAAGTTTTAACAAAAGAATGATTGTCAAATGAGGAATACATGTACTGTACGATAAACACGTTTCTGGAATAATCTTCATCAGGTACGCTCATAGTCAAAAGATTGGAAAGTCAATTATCCCATTATTACAACGTTTTAACCCCGCTGAACCAGTGGTGAAAAAATCTGTAATCCTCTAGAGGATTAAAATGTCTCGTGCCTTTCCCCGCATTAATTTAAAATTTTGAAATAAAGTTTGTGTTAAATAATGAGAGAAACAAATTCTCCTTCAGTTGCCAATGTGGGTTACGATCTTTCTCTTGTATCAGACACCTTGTATCACACAAGCTACTTTCGTTAATTTCAAGGGAAAACGTACATAATGTTAGATAAATTGGGATACATCAAACACAAAGGCAGATACAAGAAGGTAAGTTTTAAGAGTTTCTTTATACAAATAAGTCACACATAAAAATATTTTGTTGGTTCTCCAATGTGCTCTATATAGAATTTCAATCAGCAAAAGGAGTGCTCAAAATGATAAATATTTCTTGCAACTTATAAATTAATGACTCTTATCATAAACAATTTTTTTTTTATTTTGTGTTCAACAGGAATAGTATGTAAAAAATACATATACATGTGTATATCAATCCTTTATTTTAAGATAACTATCTAAATCATGCCATGTAAGTCAATATTGTGTGGTTAACCAGTGGCCATACCACACCTAGAGATTTCTGACAAAAATCATAGAATTTCCACTGATCAGCAGCAGTTTATCTGTGTTTCTTTAAAATTACATTGTACATGTATGAAGATTTGTGTGTGTGTTTTCAGTCCTATTTCAAACATAATTAATTCAATTTACATGAGTTTTTGCTTACCTTCTTTATAATGTCACAAGCAAATTAATGAGATAATGGGGTTATTTCTTATGTCGGGTTTATCTCTCTTGGGGTTGTGTCTTCCATGTTTGGAATTGTGACATGTGGTTTCTGGCTTTGGAATTGTGATTGCTGTAGTGCTTTCTTCATTTGTGACTGTGTCTTTTATTCTTTGCTTTTGTTGGTCTTTATATATTTATTTCATTTTGACATTTGTGTTGCTCTGAATCCATGGTTTGTTGTTACATACATACACAATTTTAAAAGGCCATTAAATTTGTGAAAATAATGGACTTGGCCTTCATCAAGTATCAGGCCTCAACATCATAAAACTTTGGAGTATGATTTTTGTACTCATACTCGAAAAATAGCCAATCAGAATGTTGTATCGGAGGTGTAAAGTGTTCTGATTGGACAATTTTAGAGTACATGTATGATCCTTGGATTTATGCTCATTCAAAAAAGGAAGAACATTTTTTCAACAAGTTACAGAAAATAACATTTAAAAAAAACATTTCATTGATTGACAGCATCATTCTTACCAAGATTCATGAAATCACTGTCAATCATAGATCATTATTAGCAGAATCATGCATTAACATTTTTCCAGGAAGAATATAATGACTAGTTGATCACCTTATTTAGCTTGTATCACTCACCTGGTCATTCATGAAGTTTTTGGGTTAAAAAATGTTCACAAATAAACCCCCTTTTATTATTCATGCAGGGTTCTATGTTAATTATTGTTCTGTATAGGTGACCATCTTAGATTTTTGATCAAAAACAAAAAAATCTACTATTGGTAAAGGATTATCCAATGATAATTTTGTATGCAACATCTTGTTTCCCATATGGTTCTACGTTAAAAGTTTTGTAGCTGAGGTTGCAGCCATCTTGAATATCAGATTCACAAAAAAATATCAAAATTTTTCTGAAGAACCATCTAATATATAAATCATGTATAGTTTGGTTCTAATCAAAGTTTGTAATTTTTTTTCAGAAAAACTATATATAGTCTCTAACATTGTTTCCCGTTTATTACGATAATTTCTCAAATCAAGATAGTTAAATTTTCACAATTTAAAGTTCGAGGTTTACTGAGAACTATAAAATGTGAAAATTTAACTATCAAGATTTGAGAAATTATCGTAATAAACGGGAAACAATGTTAGAGATTGTTTCTCTAATGAACCACTAAAAAATATTTGCAAGTGATCCCCAAGGTGCCATTTCCACAAATTTGTCGCACAACGATAGATCCTTTATAAATATATATCCTAAGCCAGAATGTCACATTATATATACCCTGTCTGATAGCTGGATAACAGATATATTACGGATTTAACCATTGTTTTTTTTTAATACAGAATCCAAATGTATTAAATATATTTGTGTCTTTTATTTTCTTTTTTTTTCGTATTTCTATATGTCCTTTTCCGTACCTTTGACATCATTTTTCAATGACGTCAAAATATGTGCCACATCATGTTTCATGAAGGAAAATACTGTACTTTCAATAAAATATTAGTGAGAAAAAGAATCAAACACCGGTAGGAGGGCAAGATGGAAATCTCAGACAAGGATATCTGATATTTCTTTTAAATATTTCATAAAGCAGACGATGCGATTTGTTAACATTTTTTAAACGTTGCTAAGATGAGCATAGAAAATTACGTAATTCGTAATTGACCAATCAGCGACTGAGAACAAAGTGATCCACACGTTGATTATCGACTTTTTCTCACACGGGTTGAGAAGTGTGAAAATTGAACAAGAATTAGAAAAATATTCATTATCCATAGGTTCCTATGTTAAAACGTTTCCTGCACTGGTGTCCATATTGGATTCCCAATCCACTCAAAAAATGAAAAATGTTGCAACTTTATTTTAATCAAGTTTGTAGTTTCTAAGAAAAAATATTTATTCATTTTTCAATATGGTCATATGCTAAAACTTTATCCTATGACGGTGGCCATCTTGGTTTTCCAATCAACAAATCAAACACAAACTGTATACAGGGTAATGGAAGGAACATTTTAACAATGTGACATTTCCATCACATATGTGGTTTCTGAGTAGAAGAGATTTGAATCTTCAGCCAATCAAACAGCACAATAAGCCATAGCAGGCATGTTGAATTTCCAAATAGAACAAAAATTATATATAATGTTGAGGACCACGTTAGTAGCACTTCTGCCAAATATGGTTATATTTGGTCATGTGGTTGGTGAGAAAATGTGAAAAACGGACGACAGAAGATGATAGACCAAAAGCATACAAGAATCATTCAAATAGACCTTTGGTCCAAGTGAACTATTAACATGGTCTGTTGGTCTGTATTTAAAGACCTTTCCTGCAAACGGTTCATTCAGTGGTTCTAGACGAGAAGTTGAAAAGAGGAATAATAAGAATGGCTACCTAGAGTTGAATGAAGTTAGGGGAAGCTAATGACCAAGCCATGCATTTGGTACAGTAACTGACCAGCGAAAGAAAGTACAAAGAAACCTGTCTAAACCAAACCCTGAATAAACCATAATCCTGTATAAATGGAACTTTAACAGTAAGTCCCAATGACGAAAATCTTCATTAATTTAACCTGTATAATCTAACACCTGTCTATTCTGAACACAAAAGTTGGTCTCAAGAAGTTGCAGATTAGACAGGTTTCTCTGTACTTGATGAAGAAGGTACAGCATTATATCCTAGATCAACCATGTTGCAATAAATTTGATGCATCAGTCCTAGTAGAAGAGGTATTTAAATCTATTACGATACCTAAATGGCATGCTAGAAACCAAATTTTGCTCCAGATCTTTTTGTGAAAGTATTGCATCATATAAAATCAAATATTTTCATTTGCTTTCTGGCCATTGATGGCAATTTTTTCTTGTGTATGAACTGTATTTAGTAGTGTAGTGAAGTACAGATTAGCTTGCTGAAAATGGTCGACTTTTTCTAGATCATTCATCAATATGTACAATTCAAATTCTACGATTAGTGTCCACGATAATTCAGAAATATGCATAATAATTAAACTCAATACCAGTCGTGGATATGAATTGTTGACAAAAAAACCTGTAATCACAAAAATTTATTTTTAAAACAAAGGTAAAACAAGAAATGTATGCATCACAAAATACGCCCGTCTATATCAATAGGGTTCTTCCCCTTCCAGAGGGGAATCATGTTGCCAAGTTTGGTCAAGATACAATACACAGAACTAAAGTTATTGTACGGAAACGATCCTGTTGTCAGAAATTATATTTATAGTAACAGTGACCTTGACCTTTGACCTAATGACCCCAAAATAAAAAGCGTTCTTCCCCTTTCACAGGGGAATCATGCGGCAAAGTTTGGTAAAGATCCAATATACAGAACTAAAGTTATCTTGCGGAAACGATCCTGTTGTCAAAATTTCTATTTATAATAATGGTGACCTTGACCTTTGACCTAATGACCCCAAAATAAATAGGTTTCTTCCCCTTCCACAGAGGAATCAGGTGGCCAAATTTGGTAAAGATCCAATGTACAGAACTAAAGTTATCATGCAGAAACGATCCTGTTGTAAAAAAATTATATTTATAGTAATGGTGACCTTGACCTTTGACCCTAAAATAAATAGGGTTCTTCCCCTTCCACAGGGAAATCATGTGGTCAAGTTTGGTCAAGATCCAATATACAGAACTAAAGTTATCGTGTGGAAACGATCCTGTTGTCAAAAATTCTATTTATAGTAACGGTGACCTTGACCTTTGACCTAATGACCCCAAAATACATAGGGTTCTTCCCCTTCCACAGGGGAATCATGTGGCCAAGTTTGGTAATGATCCGATATACAGAACTAAAGTTATTGTGCGGAAACCTGTGAGGACGCCCGCCCGCCCACCATACCCAATCACATAATACGGCCCGTCTCGAGACGGGCATATAAAAACAATTAGAGAGAACAGCATAACAGTGAAAATGGAAGAATGTTTCTCACCCCTTGGATAAAGTAGTCTGTTAATTTATGTGAAAAAGATTTTTCTATCTTACCCCGGCTCCAGGGTAAGACAAGCTACACACCGTTTTTCCCGCAAAATTGTTTTCCATTGTTGAATTAAATTGTTGGCAGTATTTTAAATGTATTTCACAATAAAAATACAATGTATTTTATAAATATATTATAAATGCTACTACAAAAGCGATAAATGCCTGTAAAAAAGTTACTTGATGTTGGTCAAAGGGAGGTAATTTTTTTTTATTTACGTTATTTACCTAACAAGGGAGGGCACTCTATATTTTCTCAACATAAACAAATATTGACACGATAGAAAGAGATGAGAAAATGAGGCAAACATCGTAAAGGGTGCAGGATTTTGTTATTGTAGAATCTATCACAAGTTTGTTAACTTTATTATTTTGAACCTCTTTAAAGTTTTAAAATGATTATCTTGTTTTATTTTATTACGTGGCATTTTGGTCCTGTGATACGGTTCGCAAATAAATGCGCCAAACTACACAAAATGTAAACAAACATTGACACGGTAGAAAGGGATGAGCAAAAGAGTCGAACACCGTAAAAGGTGCAAGATAGTTAAATCTGTGACACCATCCGACTCGGACAAGCCTCGTCCGATACGATTTAAATCTTACCCTCGGGTATTACAGATTTTACTATCTTGCACCTCTCCCAGTGTTAGACCCTATCTGTCCATAGGACACAGAAGATCCAGCTATATGCTTAAGTAAACAGGTTCATAACTCTAGAATGATAAAAGGAGTATTAACAAAATTCAAACTTTATGTTGTGCATTGTGGTAAGAAAAGATTGATAAAAAATTTCAAAACATTTGGCAAAGTGAAACTAGAGCTACAGCACGGAAAGCCAAAATATGTTTCCGGGTATTTGTTGATTTAGGGGAACTTAAGTTATAGAGAAGAAACAAAATGCAGGATAGTGTGGATGTCAGGTTTTAAAGAAATCAAACAAACTACATGAATATAAAAAAAAATCTAGCTGGTTTAAGGTGGTACCATACACTTCAGGTAAAATTTGATCTGCTCGTTTAATTTTCTTATTTTTTTGGCAGTGTGTTTGAATATATCCACTGTAATAAATATCAAAATTTCAACAAATTCCAACCAACAGACTCAGAGAAATAAATTCATTAGCCACATAGCAGCTTTTCTCTCTGTGGTTTTGATCACTGAGATGCTTGAAATCTGCATACAAACATCATATGATCAAAATGTTCAACTGATTTTAAAGAGTTATCTCCCTGTAGTTATGTACCATCTTAAAGAACAGAAGAAACTCATAAAAGAAAAACAAGCAAAATAAGTAAAATAATACAGTTTTATTAGAAACAATCATGCATAGTACAGTAAGGAGAAACAAAATATTGGCAAAAACTTAACCAAGCAATGGCAACATACATCAATTATAATATCATGCAAATAATAATTCATGATCTCAGTAGACAAAAAAAACATTTGTTGCAGTTTTACAGAATAATAACATATATTACCTCAAATATAAGTTATTTCATGATCTTTTTAAAAGAAAATTCTAATAAAATGGGAACATAAAATAGTACAAGTGAATATTTTACTTTAAATATTAAAATTAACATTTATCTTTTGAAAATCCATTTATGGCTAGACCAAATTCTTCTGTCTTTATAGGACATATATTGGAGTTTTACCAGCACATACAATTTGTATGCTAATCTCCTCCTTTGAAGCATAACCTCTTTCTGTCTTCATATGGATAAGACAAAAGTAAAAAATAACAAGAAAAAGCCAAAATCAATGAAAGATAACAAAATGTAGTTAATATATCACCTATAGAGAAACAAGAATTCAGCCGAATTTATAACAGATTACTGTCATCATTACGGAACATGGTATTAAAATGTATCTAATCTTGTAACAAACTCTCATGTATAGTCCAGTGATTAGGATTAAAATTTCAATAATGGGACATTTTTTATTGACATTCAGAATTTCAATGGGCCATTCTTTTAACATTCTTTGTAAATATTTCTGACTTCAATGGGACATTTTCAGATGGAATGTGATAAATGGTGCATGGCCCCCTCTAATCCCAATCACTGTGGTATACTGAACACAAATGTAGGTATTACATTAAATTTTGCATTCAATTAAAAAATTATTTAAAAATCAATATTTTCCATATTTTCTTCAACAAAATTGTAGCAGTGATTTTAAATATGTTATATTGTACATCTTTATGATTTTAATGTTTTTCATGCCACAAATAAATGTATTCTCTTCTATACAAATATAACAGAATAAATCTATATATACCATTCTTGTAACAACTTAAGAAAATGTAGTTAACAATTTTTATGAAAGAAAGACCATATGCTCATCATTTTAAAATAAAAAATCTTTAAAATATAATTTAAAGTAACTGGCAAGACTTGTTCTAAATGCTTAACATATAAAAAAATATATATCTTTCTTTACTAAAGACTAGATTTTGATATAAAACACACATCTGACTAGGTTATTATTGATTGAAACTATTCATTTATAAATCAAATTTTCATTTCCATGACAACAGTATTTTCATCATCAATGTCATCAAACTCTGCCTCCAAATCATCAATGTACTTATCATTTACTGCTGACCTGTCATTTGCTGCGAATCTGTCATTGTCTTGTACTGGAGGTGAGGAAGGAGCAGATGTTTTACTGTTTTGTCGACTGATGTTTGAACTACCAGCTTGGAATAGTGGAATGCCCTAAAAACAGAACATGACCTAATGGTTACATGGAATAAGGTCTGATACATTCTGCAAGTGTCATTTTTTGTTTGAACCAAACCAAACACAGCATTACTGTAGACCTCATGTAAAAAAATGCCATCTTCTTAAACTGATATGATGGAAAATACCTGTATTTTCTGTTAACATTTGCATACTATCTCATATTGAAGACGTAACATCAGATCAGCCTGATTGGGAAACATGTGCATTAATTATATAATAGTTATTTATGTATAGGGCATTATCGTGATTTATAGACTGCCCAAGGGACAGTAGTATTGACAGAAACAGTGATAATGCCTGAGCTGCAGGCGAGAGCTTTATCTGTGTTGAAGTCAATACTACTGTCCCAAGGGCAGTTTATCTATCACGATAATGTCATATATATAAGTAACTATTATTATGATTTCATTGAAGGAAATAAGACTTTCTAAATAATTTTGCTCATTTTAGTACAATGTTTGTTTATATTGACAACTGCACGATCTCCATTGCATTTTAAAAAGGGGACGCCGCAATTCTAAAACTTTGAGCGGTCATTAACATGATAAAGCCGGGCATTATCATGTTAATGACTGGTGAATTTCTTTAACGCAGATTAATGCATGACACATGACCATCTCTACACCAATGAAAAAGTTTAATTTAGACCTGATATGAAATAAAATGTCATTATTTATAGTAAAAAGGGCTGGAAGTTACTGATAAACAACAGCTGATAATGGTAAACATAAGCACAATGACATGGATGAGGACTCTTACGTGAATATATAAACACAATATCAAACACATAAAATTAGATTTCTAAATTTTCATACTTAAAAAGTTACGTCTATAAATGGAAGCGAAACTGTGCACGTTATTTGTTGTTGTTTTTTTATATATCTGTATTGCTGTTGAAGCTCCAATAATCAAGAGGAGTCCCAAGTCAGAACCTGGATTTCCATTGTCATATGTCATGGTCTTTTTTTTTGTTCAGTGAATTCAGGTCAGAGGTAGTTGTTCATATTGTTGATATTGGCATAATTGTTGACCATTACTGTTTAAACTTTCTTTTCATAATTAAAAGGAAAGACTTCATTACATGTACAAAATGTCTGAAGTAGATAAGAACAAACATTGTACTTACCACATGTTTCCTTAACATTACTGATAACTCTTTACTACTTTTCAATGCTACCACTGCCTGTTAATAAATCAAACATATCAGTGAGTAATTGTTGTTTAACACCAACAGAGTCATTTTTCAGATATACGAATGTAATATGGCAAGAACAAGCTACATTTTGATGAGATAATGATGATGGTTTGCTTTGTCCTTGACCAACATGCTGAGTTGGATCTTTTGAGTGCTAGCAACTGACACAAGAGTCCTGGGGTAATCATGTCGCTCCACTCGGACACATTATCCTGATTATTAGCCAACCAGTCTTTGCTCTTACTCCTAAAGTGAGTTAATGATTGTTGTTTAACGCCTAATGAACAATTTTTCAGTTATATCATGTTGAGAACAAAATACATTCGATGAGATGATGATGATGTCCCCTTTGTACTAGATCAATACACCTAGTTGAGATGATGATGTACTAGATCAATACACCTAGTTGAGATGATGATGTACTAGATCAATACGCCTAGTTGAGATGATGATGTACTAGATCAATACGCCTAGTTGAGATGATGATGTACTAGATCAATACGCCTAGTTGAGATGATGATGTACTAGATCAATACGCCTAGTTGAGATGATGATGTACTAGATCAATACGCCTAGTTAAGATGATGATGTACTAGATCAATACGTCTAGTTGAGATGATGATGTACTAGATCAATACACCTAGTTGAGATGATGATGTACTAGATCAATACGCCTAGTTAAGATGATGATGTACTAGATCAATACACCTAGTTGAGATGATGATGTACTAGATCAACACGCCTAGTTGAGATGATGATGTACTAGATCAATACGCCTAGTTAAGATGATGATGTACTAGATCAATACGCCTAGTTGAGATAATGATGTACTAGATCAATACGCCTAGTTGAGATGATGATGTACTAGATCAACACGCCTAGTTGAGATGATGATGTACTAGATCAATACACCTAGTTGGATTTTTATAGTCCTAGTAATAAAAACTTAGATATCAAATTAACTGTGCACGACACATTTCTAGAATAACCTTCATCAGGTACACTCATAATCAAAAGATAGGAAAACAAAATAATTTAAAAGTGTTTGGGAGCAAGAAAACCAAAGGGCTTAAACATGATAGACAATAACAGATAAGGTCACCTGAGGGAGGAGAACCTTAGACTCTGAGCCAGCCAGTCTTTGCTCTTACTCCTTAATACTGTGTGCTTAGCAGAGAAGCAACAAATACCAATGTTAGAGTCTTTGGTTTAACCTGATCTGTCTCACTTGAAGTAAACAAGCTAACCATTATACCCTCGATGAAGTTGATTTGATTTTGATTTTTGGTGTTTAATGCCACTTTCAGCAATATTTCAGTTCTATGATGGCGACCAGTTTTAGTGGTGGAAGAAGCTGGAGTACCCAGAGAGAACCACCGACCATAGGCAAGCAACTGGTAAACTTTATCACTTGCGATGAAGTTGAATATTTCAAACATAATACATGTACATAAACATAAAATGTATATCTAAATGAATATTATATCTTTTTCATCAGATATATTGGACAAAATCAAGAGATTCATTAGAAAAAATCCAAATTTTCCTTTCTTTGTGGATTCCTATAACAAAGTTTTAAATTCACATCAAAATTATAATCAAATTGTTTCTGATTACCAACCCTTGGTTATAATCAAAACGTTTCCTTTTTTTCTTACCTCATTATGTGTGATATCTATAAAACTTGTATCATTAACTTTAAGTATCTGATCACCAGCTTCCATGCCTACTTTCTCTGCTAAGCTATTTTGCTTTACCACTTCTACATAAATTCCTGGGAAATGTCTGGGTCCACTTATGATACTGAAATTACAAACAAAAATAATTATACTCAAAAACTGATAAAGGTTTCTGACTTATTATTTAAACCCTTTTTTTTTAATCTCTCCACCCGAAGTACATGTACAAACAAAACATTAAATCTTTGAAATACTTCCAAATATTCAGTTTGTTAGTGACTTGTGACAAGTCTGTGATTTTCTCCTGGTACTCCAGTTTCCTCCACAAATGAAACCACGATATAACTGAAATTTTGTTGAAAGTGGTGTTAAACACCATAAACCTAACCAAATATTCATTGATTGACTGCTGCTTAATATCAAAAGAGAAGTATTTCAGTTCTTTTCATGATAAGAACAACTTAATAACGGTAATAATTCATGTTGGTAAAACGTGGCACTGAAATGTTCTTATGGCTGGCTGTTTTGATTGTCATGAGGAAAACAGATGATGGATTTGTGAAGATTAGGTTGTAAAACTTTATACATAAAACTCAACTCTGGTGAAGTCTATATGATAGTATAAAGTTAATTTAATTTCGACTTTACAAACAATTTCCATTCAACCTAGTTAAATATATTACCTGCAGCCCAGTGAAGGAGCTGTTCTAAGGTTTATAAACACTTTTACTTCCTCCCCCTCCTTATCTCGTTGGTTATGGAATTTCTTTCCACCATCTTTCTGCAAAAACAAAAACAAAATCAAAATTAAAATTAAACCCACTAATGAATAGACTGTCATAGTAAACAACACATACATACAAAAACAAGAAATGAGTGCATCACAAAATACGCCCGTCTATATAAATAGGGTTTTTCCCCTTCCACAGGGGAATCATGTGACCAAGTTTGGTAAAGATCCAATATACAGAACTAAAGTTATTGTGCGGAAACGATCCTGTTGTCAGAAATTCTATTTATAGTAATGGTGACCTTGACATTTGACCTAATGACCCCAAAATAAATAGGGTTCTTCCCCTTCCACAGGGGAATCGTGTGGCCAAGTTTGGTCAAGATCCAATATACAGAACTAAAGTTATCGTGCTGAAACAATCATGCTGTCAGAAATTCTATTTATAGTAATGGTGACCTTAACCTTTGATCTAATGACCCCAAAATAAATATGGTTCTTCCCCTTCCACAGGGGAATCATGTGGCCAAGTTTGGTAAAGATCAAATATACAGAACTAAAGTTATCATGCGGAAACGACCCTGTTGTCAAAAATGATATTTATAGTAACAGTGACCTTGACCTTTGACCTAATGATCCCAAAATATATAGGGTTCTTCCATCTCCACAGAGGAATCATGTGGCCAAGAATGGTAATGATCCAATATACAGAACTCAAGTTATTGTACGGAAACCTGTGTGGACGCTCGAGACGGGCGTATAAAAATTAATGGATCTTTCATGTAAACATTTTATTTCGGTAATTATATATTTTTTTGCATAAGTCTTTTTGATTTTGTTTTTATTTTTTGTGTGTGTGTTCTATTCAAAATTATTTCATAAGTAATTTATTAATGTATTGATCAGCATATCTGTTTTATCAAGGAGTTAGAGAGCTTCCAAATATGAATGAAAGATTACCTGGTCTTGGGACCATAAAACATCGTGTCTGATCCATTGTCTGTTTATTTGCTTGACAATAAAATATGTTTATGTAAAGTAAACATTTGAATAAGGTTTTTACATTCATACTTGAAGAACAGCCAACATAACCTATCAGTAAATACAGTGTTATAATTGGACAATCTTGTGGAATAGAGTATGAAACTCATACTCACAAATTTCATGACCATAAAACCAGGCCTTACTGTTATCACACTTCAGAGTATGAGTTTTGTACTAATACTATAAAAATATCCAATCAAAACCTCATACACTATGAATACGGCATTCTGATTGGATGATTTTCAATATGAGTACGAAACTTGTAGTTGAAAGTTTAGTGACAGTGAACTCTGAACTAACAAAATAAAGGATGTTGTTGGATGTTATTAATTAATTGTATTGCTATTAAACTTACTGATCTTCTATTTATAGCAGATCTCTCTACATATGTCCACGTCACTTCATCATCTGCTTTACTGTAAAACAAATTATATGTAGTAGGATTATAAATATAGATTCTACTGTAAAACAAATTATATGTAGTAGGATTA
>MJUT01044505.1:217-17319 GCA_002080005.1 Gigantidas platifrons | reverse complement strand
TATGTAGTAGGATTATAAATATAGATTCTATTGTAAAACAAATTATATGTAGCAGGATTATAAATATGGATTCTATTGTAAAACAAATTATATGTAGTAGGATTATAAATATAGATTCTACTGTAAAACAAATTATATGTAGTAGGATTATAAATATAGATTCTATTGTAAAAACAAATTATATGTAGTAGGATTATAAATATAGATTCTACTGTAAAACAAATTATATGTAGTAGGATTATAAATATAGATTCTATTGTAAAACAAATTATATGTAGTAGGATTATAAAGATAGATTCTATTGTAAAAACAAATTATATGTAGTAGGATTATAAATATAGATTCTATTGTAAAACAAATTATTTGTAGTAGGATTATAAATATAGTTTCTATTGTAAAACAAATTATATGTAGTAGGATTATAAATATAGATTCTATTGTAAAACAAATTATATGTAGTAGGATTATAAATATAGATTCTATTGTAAAACAAATTATATGTAGTAGGATTATAAATATAGATTCTATTGTAAAGCAAATTTTATACTGCAATCGTTCTATTTGAGCAGTCAAAATGCGTTGACAGTATATTTACAAGTGATAAACGGTCACTGACCGTTTATAACATTTAGGCCACGCCTACTTGACCTGAAATGAACTTAAATGGCACGAAATATTAAGGATTAATGGGTTGAAAGAGAAACGTCATAAAATAAAATCTTGACGTCATATGAAACTCTCAGCGTAGAACGTAAATACTGGACGTTATTTTGCAACAAATACATTTCAATTTTGGATAGAATTCAACAAGAAATTATTTCAAAGGTATGTGATGTCTTTATTTTCTATCATACTTAATTTCAATGGACATGTTGTGGATTTAAAGAATTACTCCACAAAATCAGTTGGGGCCTCTTGGGGGTAACTAACTTTTTAAATAATTTGAATATTGGTAGTAATATCCATTAATGTCACTAATGATTGCAGTATAAAGACAATGACAGTGCATTGACTTGACATAAAATTTTATATACGTATTCGGCACGAATCGGGGAAAATGCTCGGGAAACCCTCGTATTTTCTCCGATTATAAGCCTCATCCGTATATCGATTTTATGTCAAGTCAATGCAATGTTATTGTCTATATAAGTAGTAGGATTATAAATATAGATTCTACTGTAAAACAAATTATATGTAGTAGGATTATAAATATAGATTCTATTGTAAAACAAATTATATGTAGTAGGATTATAAATATAGATTCTATTGTAAAACAAACCAGAGGTTCTCAAGAGCCTGTATCGTTCACCTGGATATAAAAAGAACCAATTGGTCCTATGTAAAAACTATGTCCTGCAATGGTAGTCATCTTGGAATTCCGATCAACATAAAAAACACAAAGTTTGTAAAGGACCTTCCAATGATTGATGCACAGTTTAGGTTCAATCAGTGCAATAGCTTCAGAGAAGAACATATTTCTGCATTTTCCCCATATGGTCCCGTGTTAATACTATGACCTGTGGTGGCAGCCATCTTGAATTTCGGATCGGCATAAAAAAACAAAACTTTTTAGGGGACCTTCAAATGATTATTCCTGGGCAGTTTGGTTTCAATTTTCCATGTGGTTTCAGAGAAGAGGCGTTTTGAAACATTTCTCCCATAGGTTCCAAAGTTAAACTAAGTCCTGCTGTAGCCGCCATTTTGAATTTCATATCGGAACAAAAAACCAAAAGTTTGTAGAGGTCCATCCAATGAACATTCATGTAGAGTTTGGCTGTAATTATATTTGTAGTTTCTGAGAAGAAGGCATTTGAACATTTCCCCATAGGGTCCAATGTTAATCTATGTCCTGCAGTGGTGGCCATCTTGGATTTCCGATCAGGATAAAAAACTTAAAGTTTGTAGAGGACCTTCCAATGATCATTCTTGGGCAGTTTAGTTTAAATTGTCCAAGTGGTTTCAGAGAGGAAGCGTTTTGAGACACTTTTCCCATAGGGTCCAATGTTAATCTATGTCCTGCAGTGGCAGCCATCTTGGATTTCCGATCGGCATAAAAAACATATACTTCGTAGAGAACCTTCCAATGATCATTCCTGAGCAGGTTGGTTTCAATTGTCCAAGTGGTTTCAGAGAAGAAGCGTTTTGAAATATTTTCCCCATAGGGTCCAATATTAAACTAAGTCCTGCCGTAACCGCCATTTTGAATTTCATATCGGAACAAAAAACCTAAAGTTTGTAGAGAACCATCCAATGAACATTCATGTACAGTTTGGCTTTAATCATATTTGTAGTTTCTGAGAAGAAGGCATTTGAACATTTTTCCATAGGGTCTAATGTTAAACTAAGTCCTGCCGTAGCCGCCATTTTGAATTTCATATCGGAACAAAAAACCTACAGTTTGTAGAGGACTATCCAATGAACATTCATGTACAGTTTGGCTTTAATCATATTTGTAGTTTCTGAGAAGAAGGCATTTGAACATTTTCCCATAGGGTCCAATGTTAATCTATGTCCTGCGGTGGTGGCCATCTTGGATTTCCAATCGGCATAAAAAACAGAAACTTGGTAAAGGATATTCCAATGATCATTCATGTACAGTTAGAGTTCAGTCAGTTCATTAGTTTCAGAGAAGAAGATCTTTGAAATTTCAGCCAATCAGAGCATATTATTGGCCCTGGCAGCCATGTTGAATATCCAACTGGAACGAAAAACAGAAACTTTGTAGAGGACCATCCAAGGAACATTCCTGCTAAGTTTGGTTCCAAATGTCCCAGTGGTTTCGGAGAAGAAGCTTGAAATGTGAAAAGTTTACAGACGACAGACTACAGACGACGGATGCCAAGTGATGGCAATAGTTCACATGGACCTTTTGTCCAGGTGAACTAATTATATGTAGTAGGTTTATAAATATAGATTCTATTGTAAAACAAATTATATGTAGTAGGATTATAAATATAGATTCTCTATCTGCTACCAGTAGATTATGATATTTCTCCACTCAAGATTTTTGAAAATTATATAGACAATATCAGTGGTACATTGTAGGAAAATATACAGGTAGAAAGTTGAGCTTTTGGTGAGTTTTTCTAGCCTGTTTCGAAGGGAGTGCAAATAAATTTTGTATTTAATGACAATGTATGTATATTGTGTTTATCCTGTAATATCAAAAAGTCAAAAACAACTGCCAATTGTCTGAAAATAGCTGAAACAAGCATCATTATAAACGTTTTCAAAGGTGTCATCTGTCATGTCAGTGCTTATACTGTCTGTTACCATTTCTTTCTGTTGCTCAACAGGAATCAGGTACCAGAAAAGCTATATTTTGGTCAGTGACCGCATACAACAAAAATGTATCCAATCAATGCAATAGAACCAGTGCAGGATAAAACACTTATCTATCGAGAGTGGAGAAATATCATTTTCCATTGGATGCAGATGAAGAATCTGTTTCTCCTATGATCAAAACATCAAACATATGTTTAAGTTGTTAATTTCTGTTGTTACTGTCTGTCAAAAGGAAATTGGTGGAATTATTTTTTTTTAATTTAAACACCATTGTGATCAAAAACATAACACTAAACACACTATGAAAAGGTGAATACTGGATATATATACTACAATCATGTTAAAATTACAAAGTAGTCATTTTATTTTTTTCATTTTATTTTTTTATTCTGGTTACAGAAGTTCTGTTTAATTGCCATCTTGCCTTATCTCTGGAAGATTCATATTTAAACAAACACTAACATGACTAAAAAAAATAATTTAAAAAAACATTTACAATGCACATTACAAACTTCTCATATTAATGAAATTGATCAAAACAAATTAGAACTTTTTCGGAATAACATATGATTATTTATTATTTATGAACATATAGCTAATGAATGGTAATAATTGTATCGTCTAATTGTGTATATTATGATGAAATGTAAAACCAAATGAATATGAAATAGGTTTAAGTGGACTTTTTTTTTTTTTCTTTTTTTTCACTTGCTACCCCTGGACAAGTGAAATTGATGTAAAACAGGGACACTTAATGTGCACTCCTGTGCCATCAAGGTTATTATAAACAGGAGATTTTGAATAAATTATAATATAATGGAAAAAAAAAAACATGACTATGAATGGTAGCAAGTAGACTCTCTCAAAAAAATAAATAAAAAGATTCATTTAATTAATAAATTATGTCATTCTCTAAAAGTAGACATCACCTTGATCATTAAAATAGTTGTATAATTCTGGATTGAGGAGTAATGTTTTAACACTTATAACAATGTACAACTGATTCATAACTATATTTGCTCAATAGACTCAAATTCCCGACTTTAATTGTTAGTTCAACCAAAATCCTGATTTAAATGGTCAAAGTTCAACAAACATATTGACTTTAATATTTATAATTATAATTTATAATATAAATAAACCTTCTTAGTTTTTAAAGGGGAGGGGTTTGTACGAATCCCCAGAACTACCTCTGTCTAAGGGTATGTGTAATGCTTAGAAAGTTATCAACATTGATAAGATAAGAATAAAAATTGTCTTAGCATTGTCATACTTACTCTTTTATGGGAAGCATTCCAATATCTGGAAGAGAAAAACTGATTTTTTGGTACATGTGCAAAAAATATTGTTTTTTTTTAAGTGATGGAAAAAGATCACATAGCCTTTCGTCAGTTGATCTATCTACCAGTTTCTAACTTGGACATACTATCATGGGTTTTATAATGTTGCTTTAACTCGGTATGTTTACTAAGAGTTAACATTATTGTTAATTGCTAACAGTATTTTTAATTGCTAATTTATCTTTAATTGCTAACAGTATATTTAATTGCTATCAGTATTGTTAATTGCTTTCAGTATTGTTAATTGCTATCAGTATTGTTAATTGTTAAAAGCATTGTTAGTTGCTAACAGTACTGTTGAATGCTAACAGCATTGTAAATTGCTAACAATATTGTTCATTGTGAACAGTGTACAAGAAAATTGCCCACAAATTATTCTTTTAATTAATACACTATTGTAAGTACAGTGGAACCTGTGCAATCCGACAAATGAGTTTTCCGACATCCTGTGACATCCGACGAAAATTTATGGTCCCAAAGTAGTTCTGTTAACATAAATAAAACTTGAGTATTCCGACATCCTGTACAATCCGACATATTTCTCTGGTCCCTTGGTGTGTCGGATTAGATATGTTCCACTGTAATTACCAAAAGATAATGATTTCACTGTAAACTCATACAGGAAAAATTATAAACAAGACACTACTTACTAGTAACTTTTAATTCTATTTCAACATAACTTTTGATGAGATTCAATACTTCTTCGTGGATGGCCTCGGCTATGGTGAATCCGTTTACTCTCACGATCTCATCTCCAACCTATACAAATAAATACAAACTTTATCACGATAAAAACTTAGATATCTAATTAGTCTGTATCATACATTTCTGGAATAATCTTCATAGTCAACAAATTTGAAAGCCAAATAATTACAGAAGTCTTTGAGAGCAAGAAAACCAAGAGTTCTAAACAGGATAGACAACATTGAGTAAGGTTACCTATGTCTGAGTTAAACCAAGAGTTCTAAACAGGATAGACAACATTGAGTAAGGTTACCTATGTCTGAGTTAAACCAAGAGTTCTAAACAGGATAGCCAACATTGAGTAAGGTTACCTATGTCTGAGTTAAACCAAGAGTTCTAAACAGGATAGACAACATTGAGTAAGGTTACCTATGCCTGAGTTAAACCAAGAGTTCTAAACAGGATAGCCAACATTGAGTAAGGTTACCTATGCCTGAGTTAAACCAAGAGTTCTAAACAGGATAGCCAACATTGAGTAAGGTTACCTATGTCTGAGTTAAACCAAGAGTTCTAAACAGGATAGACAACATTGAGTAAGGTTACCTATGTCAGAGTTTGTCAGTGACTTGTGACAGGTCGGTGGTTTTCTCCCGATACTCCAGTTTTATCCACCAATAAACTTACCGCCACAATATAACTGAAATATTGTTGAAAGTGGCATTAAACACCATACACCAACCAACCAATCTATGCCTGACAGTGACTGACCTTTTTGATAAATAACAAATACTTAGGAAATGTAAATCTAAAAAAAAATATATCTAATAAACCATATGAGTGCTGACACACTGACTACCCACAACCTAATAGTCCACCATCAGACATGTGACATTTGTCAACTCTTACACACTACACACTGTCTACTGAGTGGCTGCTACCCACAAGGCTAATAGTCCACCATCAGACATGTGACATTTGTCAACTCTTACCCACTACACACTGACTACTGAGTGGCTGCTACCCACAAGGCTAATAGTCCACCACAGACATGTGACATTTGTCAACTCTTACACACTACACACTGACTACTGAGTGGCTGCTACCCACAAGGCTAATAGTCCACCATCAGACATGTGACATTTGTCAACTCTTACACACTACACACTACACACTGACTACTGAGTGGCTGCTACCCACAAGGCTAATAGTCCACCATCAGACATGTGACATTTGTCAACTCTTACACACTACACTAACATGTGAAACAGTTAAAGTTATAAAAAAATCATTGGTTGGTTGTTACAAGTTGTGTGGCAAACTTTGGTTAAAATCAATATAGTATGGCAAGAGTAGTTCACAGAATGACATGGACGACACCAGCAGAGGGATCACTATATGTTACAGAGGGATCACTATATGTTAAGGGTTAGGAGTTTGGTTTATGGTGTTTAACGCCACTTTCAACAATAATTTAGTTTTATCGTGGCGGTCATCTTTATTGGGGGAAGGAAACCAGAGTACCCAGAGAAAACAATTGACTTTCCACAAATCACTGACAGACTTTATCAAATAATACCATGCCATGAGCAGGATTCAAACTCACAACTTTAGTGGTGATAGACATTGATTGCACAGGCAGTTGTAAATCCTACAACCATACGATCATGACAGACCCTATATATAGACTGTACAAAGCAGGTGATATAAAATGTATGCCCTTAAAATGGCTTTAAATGCAACAAATACAGTAGAACCATAATACTTTTGAAGGTCGACAATGTCATTTTAAAAACTTTTGGCTATCAAGATTTAAAGACAAATAATTTCATTTGTCCTCAGTGATATTTCAATCTGCCAGCTAAATTTGTAATGAATAATAAATTTTGTGAAATATGATTGCATGTTAACAGGTACTGAATTATATACATCTTTATTTGTTTTTATCAACAATTAAGGATTTATACATAAAAAGATCCAATAAAATGTGATGATAAAATTAATTCTGAACACATTTTTACCTTATGTATGTTTCTCATGCAAAACAGCCACTAAGGTTGAAGCATGTTTTTACTCATTTTATTTCAATGTTCATGTTTTCAGATAACAGTTCATTTTACTTTATCTTATTCTTTTTGTTTCATTAATACAATATTGTTGATCTGAATTGCTACCTTGAATTCAAGTAATTTAACATTGGGTTGTAATGTTGAACATGATTGGCTGTATTATTTATCATGAAAGTTAGTAATTTAAAATTGGGTTGTAATGTTGAACATGATTGGCTGTATTATTTATCATGAAAGTTAGTAATTTAACATTGGGTTGTAATGTTGAACATGATTGGCTGTATATTATTTATCATGAAAGTTCAAACATTTTTCTATTTAACTGGAGGCCGTCGTGGTTGTGATCGCATGTTAGTTGGATTTACAACTACCTATGCAATCAGTGCCTATTAAAACTGAAGTTATAAGTTTGAATCCCACTCATGGCTAGGTTAATGATAACTTGATCCAACATAATGTAATTAAGTTTGGTATGGATTTTTGTGTACAATGCTGGAGGGTAATTGACGCACATCCGTGTTAGTCATAGAATTACCTGTAATGACTGTATCTATAATCACCTCAAGCAAGTGACAGCCATACAATATATCTATCCTCTATTCCACAGAATCCCAAACATTCAATCCACCACTGACAACACTTTTGTATTTCTGTTTCCTCAGCAGGATTCGAACCCACACATCACAATCCTCCTTACTTTTGTGTTGGATCGAAAATGATACAGTATACAAAAATATACAGTGGAATCTGACACCCAAGTTTTCCGACACCCTGTGACATCTGACAAAAAATGATGGTCCCAAAGTATTTCTGTTAACTAAAATAAAACCTGAGTATTCCAACATCCTGTACAATCCAACACATTTCCCTGGTCACTGTGTCGGATTAGACAGGTTCCACCGTATATATGTATACATCTCAGCTTGTGAGCGTGTTGTGACCTAGGAAATATCCTTACCTTCAATCCTTGTAAGTCAGCTTGTGATCCTGCCGCTACCTGAGAAACAAACACTCCAATACCATGCTCAAATCCTAGAAAGACACAATTGCTAAATCTATAATTTCTCAACAAATATATCTACAAAGAATTCAGTTTAATAGTTGACATCTACAGATTCTATAACTACTTTTCCTAAGGATCAGGAATGATTCTGGTTTGAAAATAAAACAACTGAAAATCAATGAACAATAACTGATACCATCTACAATCAATGAACAATAACTGAAACTATCTACAATCAAGGAACAATAGCTGAAACCTTCTACAATCAATGAACAATAGCTGAAACCATCTACAATCAATGAACAATAGCTGATACCATCTACAATCAATGAACAATAGCTGATACCATCTACAATCAATGAACAATAGCTGAAACCATCTACAATCAATGAACAATAGCTGAAACCATCTACAATCAATGAACAATAGCTGAAACTATCTACAATCAATGAACAATAGCTGAAACCATCTACAATCAATGAACAATAGCTGAAACCATCTACAATCAATGAACAATAGCTGAAACCATCTACACCCCTCTTTTAAATGGTATATTGTTGACCTGCTATGACTGTGTCCAGCAACTTTTGGCAATTTCTCTCTAGAGGAAAATAGCTGAAATCAGTTAAATAACTGACAAATTCACCCCTGTCTGTGGTTATAGTGAGTGATTGTTGTTTAATGTCAAGCACTGTTTCAGGTTTATAATGGCAAGAACAAGTTACACCCAAGGAGATGATCATGATGTCCGTTTTGTAATAATCCAACATGCTTAGTTTAAAAAAAAACATTTATAGTGCTAGCTCTCTGAAATAACAGTATTACAAGGGCATGATTATCTTGTTGAGTTACCTCCCCTAACTGCAAATCCTAGGCTCTCATTCTGGCGTCTACGTAGGTTAATCACACGTAACTTTTGTCCAGCAGGAGGCGGAGCTAACTTGTCATACTCAACCTGATGCTTGGGTGGAATAAGTGGTCTGAAAATAGAAAAAAAATCCTATAAATTGCAATTCTATTAACCTGATGCTTCGGTGGAATAAGTGTTCTAAAATAAATAGCAGGTCTATTAAACAGTTCCCTGAGTGGATGAAATGGTCTGAAAATAGAAAAAAATCTAATATACAGCAGGTCTATAAACTTCATGCTTCAGTGGAATGAAATAAAACATAATGAATTGTATAACATGGTAAGTCCATTAACCTCACATTTTGATGGAATGAGAGAAACAAGATTAGTAATTTAAAGATAAGGATATGCCTATAGATGTAATGATATAATCCAGTACCAACATCGCAAAATGAATGTGAATACAATAATAAGTCAATGTGTTAGAATTGCATGACAATTTGAAACTTGGTCATATTCAGCCTATGTAGACTTTTAAAATCCAGGGGCCGTGTCAATGAAACTATCCTAAGATTTGTCCTAAGACATATCTTAGCACATAATTTAGGATAATCTTAGGACTATCCTAGGACATATCTAAGACTGTAAAACAAAGCTATCTTAAGACTATCTTAACTAGGATGGTCTTATGATTGTCCTAACATAATAAACAAAGCAATAAATACATGTAGATGAAATTTACAGTCAATGTATTTAATATTTGGCGATATCTTCTAAACAAAAAATACATGTACATAAAATTGATTTAAATAAATAAAATTTATATTGAAAATAAAATATGACTTTAAAAAATAATAAAAATAAAAGTAGAATGATAACTTTTTGTATAATTTCTAATATTTCATTTAAACAATTAAAAACTTTTCAACAATATACAAGTAAGTGAAATATATTCAATTTAAAGTGTCACCGTGTCACACAGTCGTTCATGTATAGGGTTAAAGGACAATCTCGTGCATTTTATATTATAAATAAAGCCGACGTACATGTACATTCATTTTATTACAAATCGTTTTTGCCAGCGGTACTGTATATCGTCATTATGAGTAGGAAACGAAGTCCGAATTTTACTGAGTCTGAACTACAAACACTTTTGGATGAAGTTGAATGCCACAAAAGTATTTTATTCAGCAAGCTGTCAAATGTCACCACAAACAGTGCAAAGAAAAAAGTGTGGGACACTATTTGTACTAAGATAAATGCCGCTAATCAAACAGACCATCAGAGGACTGTGGATGACATACGTTAAAAAGGGGGAGTGAATACAATGCCTCCCCTTTTTTTGCAGCAGACCTTGACAGACTTGTCTTCTATCAATACATCCTAGCACATAATAGTTTATTTAGTTTTTAAATGCTACATCTTTATCGTCTAAATAATCCAATGCGTTATCTCGGTCTCTAAACACTCTATTTCGACGAATATTATGCGCCCTTCCTCTCAAACATAAATAAACAGCGGCCATGTTTGTTCAATTTAGGACGTCCTAACGATATCCTAACTTAGGACTATCCTAGGATAGTCTTAGGACACCTTTCTGGTTGTCCTAACTTTAGGACAATATTTAGGAGATATCTTAACTTGAGACACTTTCATTGACCCGACTTAGGACTAAGATATATCCTAAGACCATCCTAGGATATGTTTTAGTCCTAAAACAGCTTTGTTGACATGGCCCCAGATCTTATTTCACTTTAATCAAATCACTGTGTTGGAATTGTAAGAAAATTTGAAACTTGGCCATATTCAGCCTCTGAAACTTTTAGAATGCAGCTCTTATTTCCATTTAATCAATTTTAAAAATTAACCTACAGAAAAAGTATTATCATAATATATAATACAAACTTGTACAAATACTGTGGTCTTAATTTGATCAACCACAACAATTAATAACAATTCACATCATGTACAATTTCAACTCTGAAAATACAGATAAGATAACAAGAGCTAATTTAAGTCTACTCAAGATATAAAATCTGCAATTTAAGCAAATCACTCCAACCAGGGCTCACAACACTCGGTAAAAAACAGGTGACATACTTTTATTTCAATTGACTTGTAGGCGAAGTGAGGGAAAATCTGTGAGACTTCTGAAGAACTTGCAGATATTTTAATTTTTCTTTCCCCACTATAGCTTTTACAAATCAAAACGATTTTAATAAAGATGCAATCAACAAGTTAGAATAAAATATTGAAAACTATCAAACCCTGCATAGGTCAAATTTCAGGAACATGGGAGTTTCATATACAGTCAAACCTGCCCATGTGGTCACCTCTATTAAGCAGCCACCTGTATTAAAAGGTCACATTTTCTTGTCCTGTCATAGAAAATTTCATGGGAATTGAACCTCCTTTAAGAGGTCACCTGTCTTATAAGACCACCTTTTCTTTGTCCCAAGGGTGACCTCTTAATGCAGGTTTGACTGTACATGAATATTGAAAAAAAAAGTATGACTATTGGTGAAAAAATACTGACTTCTAAAAACGTACATGATCAATAACACTTCGCACTTCGGGGCAGAAATAGGGTGATTTCATTTAAACCAGGAAGAAAAGGTCACCCACTTTGCCTGGATTGGTGATCCTGTGACTACCTACATTTCAAGCCATTCAGTCTTATTATTATATAAACCTTTACATATGTTGTTGTTTCCAGAAGACATTTCTGAAAACTTTGGTGAGTACAACTGAAAGGACTCATTTAGGCTAGTTGGAAGGATGCTGTTTTAATATTTTGCTTTTATAAATTGTACTTACCAAAGATAATATTAATTAAAATAAGGTTGATTATCAATTTAATTTACTATATATAGAAGATCAAAGTTTTATTTTTTTTATTTTTTAATATTTCTGTCAAAAATATGAGCAGCTGTAGATCAAAGAATATATTAATTACTTCACTTATATATTATTGAAAGCTTAACCCTAAAATGGATATTTTATTTCTTTCTTTTCAATAATAAATTGTATATGAAATACAAAAACTGACGAAAATAATGAATTTTTTAGATTAAAATGAAATTCATGTGCTATTTATGCTAATAAGTGCACAAAGATGATGAATTATTGTGTCATAAGCCATAAATAATTTAGCAACAAACTTCTATATTATATTGAAATATGCACATGTGAATACACTATGGGGCAATATAAAACTTATTTAATTTGACTAATAGAAATGAACTGATACATATTATATACTGTTTTCTATAAACAGATGAACAAAATTCATGATCAAATAATTGGAAATTCATACCATCAATTTTAAGTCATTATACAAATGTATATATTTTGCTAAAATTTAAAAATATGATGTTTTATTGATTCTAAATTATACCAGTTAAATGAAATATATCAAATAAAGGGTTACGCAGAACGATGCATGATAAGATCACAGCATGTCATCAAGGGGAAGTTAAGGAGTGTATATTAAAAGCAAGTGTGGACACAGTATCTTGCTTGATAGTAAGCTTCCTGGACACAATAATGTAAGTATGCTGGAAACAGTAATTTGCTGGACATTTGTCTTGTTTTACTATTTCAAGTGTTAAATTTACTTTTCAAATATACATTTGGGAATTTGGGCCCTTTTTAGAAACAAAATATCAAAATTGTTTTTTAGCCCATCTATAATTCATTAATCCATTAAGATGATCATTTTGCAAAGAAAGACATTAAAATTGCATGAAAAATATAAAAGTAAAAAATTTGAAATTTCCCTTTTTTGGGCCCCTTTTATGTAAAAACATGGTAATTACATAATAAAACGTTTCGGTTTGTCTGACAAATGTTTTTGCCCGATCAAGTTTTGTACAGTAAGGAGAGTTAAACAACAGTTTTAGAAGTAAAACAAAAGAGTTTCAAAAGATATTTTCAATGTAAAGTTACAGTGAAAATAAAAGAATACCTAAATGGGTAATGTCTGTGATTTTGGTGATTTTTGAAGGTATATATTAACTTTCAACACAATTTTTTTTTTTTAATTACCAAACTCACTTAACATCCCTTTTATATAATTTGAACTTGCATTATTCTACTGGTACTATTCAGATGGAATATTAATGGCTTTTTTTCAACTCATGTAAATTATAAAATTATCTTGTAGATTCCAAAATGGACAGATGAACATGATTTTACCCCAACCTCCCAAATAAATGTCAGAGAATACTGAAGAGGCAATCACAAATGGACAATCCAGAGAAACTGGCAACCATAGGGTACACAAGACAAGAAAAAACAAAACAGAAACATAGCATAATATGTGTTGGACACCACTATATGCAAACAAACATAAATAACATATATAAGACATGAGGCCTCCTACAAACAACTGGAGGTAAAGACGAACCAAACAAACACAGATAACGTAAATAAGACACGAGGCCTCCTACAAACAACTGGAGGTAAAGACGAACCAAACATCGTTTCTATGTAAGAATTGTAACGAATATCACAACACAAAACTCAGAACATAGACACATAATAGGACAACACAAAAAACTAAAAAGCTGAGCATCACGGACCCCACCAAACACAGATCAAAATAAATATAGACACATAATAGGACAACACAAAAAACTATAAAGCTGAGCATCATGGACCCCACCAAACACAGATCAAAATAAATATAGACACATAATAGGACAACACAAAAAAATAAAAAGCTGAGCATCACGGACCCCACCAAACACAGATCAAAATAAATATCGTTCAATATGTCATTAGCCTTAGTTCATTTTTATATTTCACACCTAAGACCTTTAGCCTTAGTTCATTTTTATATTTCACACCTAAGACCTTTAGCCCTACTATTAGTACTATTTAGTCTGCATTTCATTATACTTATACATTACTAAATAGCAATCAATTTTTTTTGCATACTTCATGCATTTTAATTGATACAATCTTTTAAAAAAGAATTCTAATCAGATGATAATTTACTTGTGGGATTAAAAGTGATCAAGGTCGTCCGATTATTTCACTCAAATTATATCTAACAATTATGAAAATTAATTAACACTACATTAATCATAGATGGCATGTGTTTTTTAAAATACTTACACTAATTAAAACTTGTGTAATATATGAAATATTAATATACTGATCATACTGATAGTACATTTTTGCACTAACATAAGAATTATTTTTGTGATAATGTGTTATATCCCTGAAAGTAATAAAGGGGGTTTATAGGGTGAGGTTTGGTGCTTAATGCCACTTTCAACAATATTTCATCTGTGGCAGTCAGTTTTATTGGTGGAGGAAACAGGAATACCAGGGAAAAAACCACAGACCTGTTGCAACTTTATCACATAATGTTGTATCAAGAACACCTTGCCATGAATAGAGTTCGAACTCACAACTTTAGTGGTGATAGGCATTGATTGCACAGGTAGTTGTAAATCCAACTAATTCAAAACAATTTGCCAGTAACCATATGTAGCAAACCATGCCCTGGATTTGTTAGATTAATTTGATAGCAGCTGTCTATTGACCAATTTAATTTGAATGCAATTTTAACATTCTGAATGTACAAATGTACTTCATGAACATTAAAGTTCATTGTACTAATATTATAGTATATGATTATGTTAAAGAAAAGTATCTATTTTTGACAATTTCTTCTTCACCTAACATTAACTTATATAAATCTATACTGTAGATTATAGGTTTTATGAATTATGAATCAAAATTACCTAATTTTCAACTATAAACAGAATAATCAACTTCATAAAGGTCGTGGTAAAGGTCAACACTAATTATCAGTAATTGAAAAGTTGTTTTTTATTTTTTTTTATACTATTTTATGATAATCTCATAACATATTATAAAAAAAACAAAAAACAACTTTGAAAGCTGACAAAAGCTGATCAAAATTGCATAGAGATAGATGGAAATGTAGGCTCTAGGTTATAAGAGGACAGGCACAAGAGGGTGGCTGGGTTAAATCATTAATCACAACCAGTCAAAGGGGGAACAAAAAATATGTCATCTCAAAAAATCTAATTCTAACACTGTTAAGCTTGATTTACAGATATATATTAAAGGAAAAGACCAGTCAGTTGAAAAGTTGTTTTAATTCAATTCATTATAACTTGTTATTTGTAAATAACTTATTCTGTAAAAAAAAACCACCTTTATTAACATTAATATACCCAATTAAAAATATGAATATTTGGAATTTCCTGTCGTAGTGTAAGCGGCCATGACACCTCTTCATGTGACGTCACTCAGTCGTATCATGTTAGTTGAATAAATAACATGTATCTGACTCTTTTCAACATCGTGCCCGTTTGGTTATGTTTTAATATCAGATCAACTGCAATACAATGTTTATAATTGTATATCGTTCTAATTTTGTTCTTAATATTCCCACCCCATGTTATATTTTCATAAAACAAAGGAGTTTATTTGTACGGTGAAAAAAAGGGGGGGTGTTCTACATATAATTTCATGTTTTACGTGATTGGCCGTAGGTTAAATAACTGTCAGTTTTAAGTCGTTTTATGCTTACACATATTTTTAATATTTTTTTTTTGTCCCGAATACTGTCGTACTTTCCCGTGTTTTTCGTGGTCACTGGTCGATGTGTTGACTGGTAATTACAAAAAAAAAAATCTTCTCACATTTTCCCTTTCATTAGTGCAATAAAATGCTTGACATGAAATCATAATGATATTGTAAATATCAAAAGATAAATATACGACGTTATTTTACGATTTACATAATTTTTAATGTAAAATTGCAACTGATACAATGTTGATATATACCGACTTTTACTACGTCACGGGCAGGATAAATCCGAGAATAGATTATGATCACATTATGACTTTTGTCTCCTCCACATTGCAGAGTTTTGAAAAATGGCGATCCCCATTATTTGGTGCTACAGGCAACTTCAATCATCAAATTCTAACTTGCGGTATACTATTTTTAACATTCATTAACACAAATGTCTTTTATTTACTGTCATTTAAATTTTCACGCTAACTTGTTAAGACCATGGCCTTTTCCTTTAATAATTCATAAAAATGGAAGATCTTGACATTTTGACAAACCATTAAATGAAATATTCATGAAAGTCCAATTGTTCCTACGTACACACATCCACACACTGCATGATCAGAAATCAATCATATGAAGAAAAAAATAATAAATAATAAATATTCATATATGATTTCTTTGTTTGTGTAGGCAAAATAGAATGTTTTCCCACGTAAAATCGGGACTATTATCATTCTATTTATACATGTTTTTTTTTACAAATCTACGTTGTGAGTTGGAATCTCACTCAGGTGATGTGTACATGTTACAGCATTATGTTATAAAGTTTGACAGTGACTTGAGGCAGGTCTGTGGTTTTCACCAGGTACTACGGCTTCCTCCACCAATAAAACACGATATCACTGAAATATTGTTGAAAGTGGTGTTAAACACCACAAACCAAATAAATCAAAAACCTAAGCTTTGAGAGAATTTACTGTGCTTAAGACTGCCTTAAAGACTGCTTAATTTATAAAAACGGTATTCTTGGTATCAAAATTTTCTGTTATCGTGAGATTACAGTAATTTACGGTCATTAAAACCCCAAAATATTATTATAAATATTGACAAAACAAAGTCAGTTTCTACTACTAGAGATATTATCTTATCACTCCCTAAAAGGATTCTCTATGTTATTACTACTTACTACAGTGATGATAATCTAGGATTTCTGATATTGACACAAAAGGGTTCTCTATGTTAACACTACTTACTACAGTGATGGTAATCTAGGATTTCTGATATTGACACAAAAGAGTTCTCTATGTTAAC
>MJUT01044488.1:258193-269566 GCA_002080005.1 Gigantidas platifrons | reverse complement strand
ATCGAAAATTAATTTTTGAACTTGGTTGTATCAATAAATTAATAATGTACAATAATTTTTAGAATTACTTCTGTTGTAATTATGTTGAGAAATATTGTTAGTGTTACAAAAATATAGATCAAAAGCCATTAATAAAATGTTGCAAATTTTGTTTTTCTTAATTTCTTTCACAAACCGATGATAAATTAGTAAACTTGGACTTATGTGGGTCCTTAAAATTCAATAGGACATCAATTTCCAATTACTTTAATTTTGGTCACCTATGTCACACTTTGGGGTCATTTTTTTTTAAACAGCCCATATACTCAAAAACCTTTGCATTCCACCTTTAAGCAAGAAAAATATAGAGATCCACCTACGATTCCTGATATAACTGAGCGTGGACACAATATTATCAGTTTTCACTCGATTTGGAATCTATTGAAAGATACATTGACATAGCTTAAGGCATGTTTTCAAATGTGATTATTTTGGTCTTTGATATTAATTTCTCATCTGTAAAGGTAATTCGTAAACAATTGTTTTTCGTTTGGCTACAATACGACAGATCCATAAAACCTATGGCTGTAATACAAACACCCAACATAAAAACCGTGCCTGTAATAAAACACACCCAACATCAAAACTGTGGCTGTAATACAAACACCCACCATCAAAACTGTGGCTGTAATACAAACACCCACCATCAAAACTGTGGTTGTAATACAAACACCCACCATCAAAACTGTGGCTGTAATACAACACACCCACCATCAACACTGTGGCTGTAATACAACACATTCACCATCAAAACCGTGACTGTAATACGACACACACACCATCAAAACTGGCTGTAATACAAACACCCACCATCAAAACTGTGGCTGTAATACAACACACCCACCATCAACACTTGTGGCTGTAATACAACACATCCACCATCAAAACCGTGACTGTAATACGACACACACACCATCAAAACTGTGGCTGTAATACGACACACACACCATCAAAACTGTAGCTATAATACAAACACCCACCATCAAAACTGTGGCTGTAATACAACACACCCACCATCAAAACCGTGGCTGTAATACGACACACCCACCATCAAAACTGTGGCTGTAATATGACACATCCACAATCAAAACCGTGGCTGCAATACGACGCACCCACTATCAAAACTGAGACTTAATAAGACACACCCACCATCAAAACTGAGACTGTAATACAAACACCCAACATCAAAACTGTGGCTGTAATACAAACACCCACCATCAAAACTGAGACTGTAATACAACACACCCACCATCAAAACTGTGGTTGTAATAAGACACACCCAACATCAAAACTGTGGTTGTAATACGACACACCCACCATCAAAACTGTGGCTGTAATACAAACACCCACCATCAAAACTGAGACTAATACAACACACCCACCATTAAAACTGTGGTTGCAATACGACACACCCACCATCAAAACTGTGGTTGTAATAAGACACATCCACCATCAAAACTGTGGCTGTCATACAAACACCCACCATCAAAACTGTGGCTGTAATACAAACACCCACCATCAAAACTCTGGTTGTAATAAGACACACCCACCATCAAAACTGTGGCTGTAATAAGAAACATCCACAATCAAAACTGTGGCTGTAATACGACACACCCACCATCAAAACTTTGGCTATAATACAACACACCCGTCATCAAAACTGAGACTGTAATACAACACACCCACCATCAAAACTGTGGCTGTAATACAAACACCCACCATCAAAACTGGCTGTAATACAACACACCCACCATCAACACTGTGGCTGTAATACAACACATCCACCATCAAAACCGTGACTGTAATACGACACACCCACCATCAAAACTGAGACTGTAATATAAACACCCACCATCAAAACTGAGACTGTAATACAACACACCCAACATCAAAACTGAGACTGTAATAAGACACATCCAACATCAAAACTGTGGCTGTAATACAAACACCCACCATCAAAACTGTGGCTGTAATACAACACACCCACCATCATCACTGTGGCTGTAATACAACACATCCATCATCAAAACCGTGACTGTAATACGACACACACACCATCAAAACTGTGGCTGTAATACAAACACCCACCATCAAAACTGTGGCTGTAATACAACACACCCACCATCAAAACTGTGGCTGTAATACAAACACCCACCATCAAAACTGTGGCTGTAATACAACACACCCGCCATCAAAACTGTGGTTGTAATAAGACACACCCACCATCAAAACTGTGGCTGTAATACGACACACCCGCCATCAAAACTGTAGCTATAATACAACACACCCACCATCAAAACTGAGACTGTAATACGGCACACCCACCATCAAAACTGTGGCTGTAATACGACACACCCACCATCAAAACTGTGGCTGTAATACGGCACACCCACCATCAAAACTGTGGCTATAATACAACACACCCACCATCAAAACTGTGGCTGTAATACGACACACCCATCATCAAAACTGTGGCTGTAATACGACACACCCACCATCAAAACTGTGGTTGTAATAAGATTGATTGATTTTTGGTGTTTAACGCCACTTTCAACAATATTTCAGCTATATCATGGCGACCAGTTTTAGTGGTGGAGGAAGCCGGAGTACCCGGAAAGAACCACCGACCATGGGCAAGCAACTGGTAAACTTTATCACTTGCGGTTGCGAGTCGAGTGTACCCTTTTTTGTAATTTACAAAGCCGGGCGCGAACCCACGCCGTATTGGTGATAGGCTTGTATGAGTTGTTAGATCCAGCGACCTAACTCATTGAGCCACCCGGGCCCCGTGGTAGTAATAAAACACACCCACCATCAAAACTATGGCTGTAATACGACACACCCACCATCAACACTGTGGCTGTAATACGACACACCCACCATCAAAACTGTGGCTGTAATACGACACACCCAACATCAAAACTGTCGCTGTAATAAGACACACCCAACATCAAAACTGTGGCTGTAATACGACACACCCAACATCAAAACTGTGGCTGTAATACAACACACCCAACATCAAAACTGTGGTTGTAATACAACACACTCAATATCAAAACTGTGGCTGTAATACAACACACCCAACATCAAAACTGTGGCTGTAATACAACACACCCAACATCAAAACTGTGGCTGTAATACAACACACCCATCATCAAAACTGTGGCTGTAATACAACACAGGCTGGTCAGCCAACATAAAAACTGTGGCTGTAATACAACACACCCAACATCAAAACTGTGGCTGTAATACAACACACCCAACATCAAAACTGTGGTTGTAATACATCACACCCAACATCAAAACTGTGGCTGTAATACAACACACCCAACATCAAAACTGTGGCTGTAATACAACACACCCAACATAAAAGCTGTGGCTGTAATACAACACACCCATCATCAAAACTGTGGCTGTAATACAGCACACCCAACATCAAAACTGTGGCTGTAATACAACACACCCAACATCAAAACTGTGGCTGTAATACAACACACCCAACATCAAAACTGTGGCTGTAATACGACTGACCCACCAAAACTGTCTTCTATTCTATTCATTATTTGAAATAAAAAAAATCCTAATTTATACCACCTACACACCTCACAAGTATAAAAGTAAACTACAGCAAACCAACATATTTTAATGATGACCTATGATTGCTATCTCTAAACAATAAAACCAGTATTTCTTTTGGATGGCCTCATGACTACACACTAGTACTTTCAATAATGGCTGAAGGACTGTAATCTCTAAACAGAACAACCAGAATTTTTTAAGGATGGGCCTTGGGACCGTTCTCGATAAACAGCAAACCATTATTTTAATGGGTAGCCTAAGCATTCAGTGTTGTCTATTTGCAACAAACCAGTAATGATGGCTTAAGAACTGCCATGCATCTCTAAGCAGCAAAACCAGTATTTTTAAGGATGGTCTAAAGACTACAAACCAGTACTTGCATATATAGTGGTGTCAAAGGATGGCCTAAGGACTTTTATCTCTTTGCTAGAAACCAACATATTTAAGGATGCCATAAGGACTGTTATCTCTATGTAACACACCAATATATGTAAGGATGGCCTAAGGACTGTTAATGTTATCTCTTTGTCACAAACCAGTATATTTAAGGTTGGCTTAAGGATTTTTTATTTCTTTGTTACAAACCAGTAACTTTAATGATGGCTTAAGGATGTTTACCTAAATGCAGTAAAACAGTATTTTTTAAGGATGGCCTAATGACATTTACCTGAATGCAGCAAAACAGTATTTTTAAGGATGGCCTAAGGACGTTTACCTGAATGCAGTAAAACAGTATTTTTTAAGGATGGCCTAATGACATTTACCTAAATGCAGCAAAACAGTATTTTTAAGGATGACCTAAGGACATTTACCTGAATGCTGTAAAACAGTATTTTTTTAAGGATGGCATAATGACATTTACCTGAATGCAGTAAAACAGTATTTTTTAAGGATGGCCTAAGGTTGTTTACCTGAATGCAGAAAAACAGTATTTTTAAGGATGGCCTAAGGACGTTTACCTGACTGCAGCAAAACAGTATTTTTTAAGGATGGTCTAAGGACGTTTACCTGAATGCAGCAAAACAGTATTTTTTAAGGCCTAAGGACATTTACCTCAATGCAGCAAAACAGTATTTTTTAAGGATGGCCTAAGGACATTTGCCTCAATGCAACAAAACAGTATTTTTTAAGGATGACCTAAGGATATTTACCTGAATGCAGCAAAACAATATTTTTTAAGGATGGCCTAAGGACATTTACCTGAATGCAGCAAAACAGTATTTTTTAAGGATGGCCTAAGGACGTTTACCTGAATGCAGCAAAACAGTATTTTTTAAGGATGGCCTATGGACATTTACCTGAATGCAGCAAAACAGTATTTTGAAAGGATGGTCTAAGGACATTTACCTAAATGCAAAACAGTACATTTTGTAGTTTGAAAGGATGACCTAAGGACATTTACCTCAATGCAGCAAAACAGTATTTTTTAAGGATGGCCTAATGACATTTACCTCAATGCAGCAAAACAGTATTTTTTTAAGGATGGCCTAAGGACGTTTACCTGAATGCAGCAAAACAGTATTTTGAAAGGATGGCCTAAGGACATTTACTTAAATGCAGCAAAACAGTACATTTTGTATTTTGAAAGGATGACCTAAGGACATTTACCTCAATGCCGCAAAACAGTATTTTTTAAGGATGGCCTAAGGACATTTACCTCAATGCAGCAAAACAGTATTTTGAAAGGATGGTCTAAGGACATTTACCTAAATGCAGCAAAACAGTATTTTGAAAGGATGGCATAAGGACATTTACCTCAATGCAGCAAAACAGTATTTTTTAAGGATGACCTAAGGACATTTACCAGAATGCAGCAAAACAGTATTTTTTTAAGGATGACCTAATGACATTTACCTAAATGCAGCAAAACAGTATTTTTTTAAGGATGACCTAAGAAATTTACCTAAATGCAGCAAAACAGTATTTTTTAAGGATGGCCTGAGGACATTTACCTGAATGCGGCAAAACAGTATTTTTTTTAAGGATGGCCCAAGGACATTTACCTCAATGCAGCAAAACAGTATTGTTTTAAGGATGGTCTACAGGGTATTCAATAAGATTGTATTGAACAGGCTGAATTGAAATTTGAAGCGGCTACATGATAAAAAGGAGGGGGGCGCTTGACCCCCCGGAAATTTTTGTTCACTTACATTCAAAATGGTGCATTCTGAGGCATTTTACAAGTGCATGAAAAAGAAGGTTTCATAGAAAAGATTTCTTAAATTTTTTTAGTCAAACAATAAGACCATTTCAAGATGACCGTTGTGCTGTTACTTTCTGGCAAGAATGGAGTAGAAAAAGTTCATATTTGGGATCAATATGACTTTGGCGACCACCAGTCTTGTCCACAACTGTTTATATGTCAGTATTTTAAAGGTTTTACAAAATTTCTTTATTGTAATCAATGGATGTCTATTTACGCATGTGTGTTATTACTACAGGTAATGTATAGAACTGGTTGTTGCTAAATATTGTCTTTGTTTCAGTTTAAGTAGACAGGTTTCTATTTCAGATTAAACTTAAGTGGTTTATTTTGCTTGATAATAAAATATTGTAAATGGCATTCTAAAAGTATTTAGATTTTGTTAATTTTGGTTTGTTTAAAATATAACAAAGGGAAATAACTCTGGAATTTAATTTCTATCTGTTATCAATGAAAATCACATGTTTGTTTGATTGTTCCTGGCGTCATTCAGTGGGAAAGTGTGTGTTACCCCTTCATCCAGTCCACTGGAAAATAACAGCTAGCAGTTGTTGTGAAAGGGTCTAGATATCCCAATTAGTCATAGAGGTTATAAAATACTAAAAGCGTTAAATGGCACTTCAAACTTTTCCATTTGCGTATCTCATGAGTTATCAATCGATAACATAATTATCTTTTCGATGTGTCTCTAGATTTTTCAATAGAAATATCTCTATCATTTAAACGTTTAATGGAACATCAAATTATAATAAGCTAAGAGTAGAATTAACACCGATCAATGATAAATTCGGATAAGTTCGTTTCATTCCCCTAGTATTAGACAACCCCTGACAAATGCATTGCTATCGACCCTGAATGCATTGGTTTTTTTTTGCATAATTGTGGATTTTAAAAATCTTTAAGATGAAAGAGTGAATAAATATTGTATATTTCTTTTATTTAATGAAAAAATCTTTTAGTTTCTCACAATCGAACCGGCGATTTCACTTGTTTGAAGCGGCGACATATCGCCGGGTGCCGTCCCTTATTGAAATCCCTGGGTCTAAGGATATTTACCTGAATGAGGCAAAACAGTATTTTTTTAAGGATGGCCTAAGGACATTTACCTGAATGCGGCAAAACAGTATTTTTTTAAGGATGGCCTAAGGACATTTACCTCAATGCAGCAAAACAGTACTTTTTTAAGGATGGCCTAAGGATATTTACCTGAATGAGGCAAAACAGTATTTTTTTAAGGATGGTCTATTATGACTGTAATTACTAAGAGGATACATTTAATTTTACATTTCAACTGACCAACAAAACAAAGGATATGGATGTATCTTGAACAAGACAGAAAATCAATTTGAAACACTAGTAAATATCAAAAGTTAACGTTATGGACTATATTTTCATATCAATTACATCTGATCAACTTATATATGTGGCCTCGTTGTGTAGCTAAAGTTGTGTAACATATGGGTTTAATAAAGGGGGATAATCAGACTCTAAAATACTTCAATCTAATTAAAATTGGATCTACACACTTGCTCCCTATTTTCTATAAGGCATTTTTTTTGGTCGCCGCATGTGTAGGCCTACAAGTGTGTAGATCTAATTTTAACAAGGAAGAACTGTTTTAGATACCTAAAACTTATGTCTCCCCTTTATGTGGCCATCTGTACAACAATAGGCTACACATGAGTTGAATGATACTATTTAAAAAACAATTATTTGACCTTGAGGTCAAAGGTCAAGGTCCCACGAAAGTCATTACGCTACGCGACACACCGCCTTATGGTCATGCACCCACATACCAAATATCATTATCTTATCTCGAAAGACAAAAGTGTTATGGCCCGGACAAGAAAATACTATTTAAAAAACAATTATTTGACCTTGAGGTCAAAGGTCAAGGTCCCACGAAGGTCATGTGGACATCTGTACAACAATAAGTTACACACTATGAGTTGAATGATACTACATATAATGTATTTAAAAAAACTATTTGACCTTGAGGTAAAAAGTCAAGGTCCCACGAAGGTCATTATGGTATGTGACACACCGCCTTATGGTCATGCACCCACATACCAAATATCATTGCCCTATCTCGAAAGACAAAAATGTTATGGCCTGGACAAGAAAATACTATTTAAAAAAACAATTATTTGACTTGAGGTCAAAGGTCAAGGTCCCACGAAGGTCATGTAGCCATCTGTAAAACAATAAGTTACACATTATGAGTTGAATGAAAAATTTAAAAAACAATTATTTGACCTTGAGGTCAAAGGTAAAGGTCCCATGAAGGTCATTACAGTACGCGACACATCGCCTTATGGTCATGCACCCACATACCAAATATCATTGACCTATCTCGAAAGACAAAAAAGTTATGGTCCGGACAAGCTTCGCTGAGAAGCGGAAGAAGAAGCGGAAGTGGAAGCGTAAGGAAAAATCAGACTAAAACAATATATCTCCCTTCGTTCGAAGGGGAGACATAATTAGATTGAAAAACCTACTATAGATAAGTTGTCTTGATTTCTGATTTTGAAGATAAAGGTAATACAGAAACTAAAGGCTATTTTTGACACACAAACAAATGTCTCACCCTCTCCTCACTCTGTCCCATTCTGTCATCACTTGAGGTTAATTAATTATTGCTTAACATCCAGTGAGCAGTATTTCAGCTATATTAACATCCAGTGAGCAGTATTTCAGCTATATTAACATCCAGTGAGCTGTATTTCAGCTATATTAACATCCAGTGAGCTGTATTTCAGCTATATTAACATCCAGTGAGCAGTATTTCAGCTATATTAACATCCGGTGAGCAGTATTTCAGCTATATTAACATCCAGTGAGCAGTATTTCAGCTATATTAACATCCAGTGAGCTGTATTTCAGCTATATTAACATCCAGTAAGCAGTATTTCAGCTATATTAACATCCAGTGAGCTGTATTTCAGCTATATTAACATCCAGTGAGCAGTATTTCAGCTATATTCAAGATGAGAACAAGTACAATAATTAATAAAAAAAAAACTAAAAATACAGAAATGAGGGAAGGGATGAGTCAACTGAATCAATGACTTTTGACTACCACCAAAAGAAGTATCGAGAGTTGGGTAAAGATAAAACATTTAGTCTTTTGTAGCGGCTATAATGCATCTACTCTTTTTTTAAATCTACAAAAAAGGTCATCAGCGTGCAGGGAGCGTGGCACTCTCCGAACATATTACCCACTGTCAATAGTCCATGATCCAGATTTCCGTATTATACCTGAAAACTGCTATCTCTCTTCAGAAATATACATTGTAATTCCATTAAAAACGTAGGATTTTAAGGTAAAAACTTTTTGATGAAATATTATAAAAAAAAAAAAACAATAACTCCTTCAAAAATGGTACAATCATGGATGAAAAATTTACATTTAAATCTATAATGTTCTCAGGGACATTCTCCTTTCTTGAAAATACATTTGTACAAGGGGCATTCCATTAAGAATATAGCTCATTTTCTAAACCTTGTTTTTGCCTCATTGCTTACAGAATCCTTTCTTTCTAAAGAGGTTACTTTTTCATATCGACCCATTTTTATTCTTAATGAATTGGCACCTATTCCAAATTTGTTAGTTTATTAACTTCTCCATGTTTAAAGTTAGACATGCTAAAATAAATTACTTTACAAAAGTCAAAAGTTTTTTTGTTTTTTTTTTCACTTTATATACATGTATGTTAAATTATCTGCTTTTTTACCTAATTCCTTTTAGTGGTATTTGAATTATTGAGAACTTGAAACATGTTTTTTTTAGGTTAATATTGATTATATTACATGTAGTATAACATTGGAATAATACCATGTCTTACATTTCTTATCATTATGTAGTTAACCATCATCAGTAGCACACAACTGATTAAGCTCCGATTGCTCTTTGCTCATCATGATCAGTGTGTGTTATCGAGTATAGTAAACACAATGCAGTAGAGCAAATTATGTGGCTGGGAGCAAGTCCCTGTCCATGGCAGTTAACATAGAGTGTAAGCATTCCTCTTAGATAAAAATCTGAATACTAACTTTTAAGTATATGCCAATATAACAAACTGAAGCACAGGCACTAGACATTAAATTCCAAACAGTCAATGGTAATAAAAATTGTCAATGTGTAAGGCCTTTTAAATTTGTGGTAGGCACATTAACATTTTTTACCATTTTTTTTTTTAATTGATTAAAAGTGTGATACAGGCAATGGACAGAAAATAGTGTATTTTAATGTGTAATGTAAAAAGTGCTATTACTCAAGACACTATTTTTTGTATCATTTACATTATGCAGGGGCTTGATCCAGGATTTCAAGTTAGGAGGGGTGCACCTAAAATAATAGTGCAGAGCGGAGCGAGTCTTGAAAATTTTTTGGTATTCCATGTGAAAAATCACGATTTTATGCAAAAAATTAATATTTTTTCCAATTTTAGGGGGGTGCATCATTTCTCGATAGATTTTAACAAATTTTACATCAAAACATTCAGAATTGTTTATATTTTTATTGTTTATTTGCTCATTATGTTTACATGGGTGGTTTTTATTTGCACATAATTTAAACATANCCTGTGATAATAACCTATGTGTTCAGAAACAGAAACAGAATTTTTATTGGTGTAAAATCCATATACAAAGGATTGTTACCAAAACAACACATTAAATACAAAACAAAGAAACTGTTAAATACAATCAAACTACATGACAAAAGTCTTGCAATCCCTATATATATAATCAACCAAAACCATATTTTTTCAAAAAATTATTGTAGTCATTTCTCGATAGATTTTAACAAATTTTACATCAAAACATTCAGAATTGTTTATATTTTTATTGTTTATTTGCTCATTATGTTTACATGGGTGGTTTTTATTTGCACATAATTTAAACATACTAAAAATAAATCCTAAAAATTAACAATCCTGTTTATATTATTATGTACAAAGAAAAACCACTCATAAAGAGCAAATAAACAGTTCATCACTGTCGGAGTACTCGTGATGAACAATCGACCACCACCAAAAATAAATATGACCAGACTATTTTTTGCTTGAATAACAAATTTGTATCAACTAACCGTGTTAAATGAAAACAGAAATTACATGGAAATTCCATCATCTCTAGTCCAAGTAATTATTATTTATTAATTGTACTTTTACTTCTGACTTCGTTTCATAGGTAAACAGGAAGTCCGAAATCACTTGCATTTCCCGAAAACGGACTTTTCAATTTCAGGCCTTGTCGCTAAATTTACCATACAATAGACTATTTAACAATTCTTGATCATTTAGAACTTGTACTTACAAGTGTTTAATTTTAAGTCCAACTTTGTACAGGATTCATATATTAATATATGACATGTATGTTCATGTGGATGAACGAAAAGCATTCACGCAAATCTCCACATATATAACAGAGTTATCGTTCTTGCAGACGGGTGATAAAAAAATCGATGTTTGACACTAATTCCATCATAAATCAATTTTGAAATACCGTATAAAGCAAACAAGTGTGTGCATAGACATTTCATTTCGGGG
>MJUT01044488.1:155911-169954 GCA_002080005.1 Gigantidas platifrons | reverse complement strand
GAATGCTATGTTGACTAGTCAGATTGTATCTGTCACTGTATATGTGTTAACAACTATGAATGCTATGTTGACTAGTCAGATTGTATCTGTCACTGTCTGTTCAGTCCAGCTAACAGGAATATTTAAATGCTGCTATGTTGTTATGGAACTACTAAATCAGTTGCAGAACAAACAAGAAAAAGCGTTTTTGTCATGAATTGACCCACTGGTGATTAATGGAGAGTATCAGAGCATTATCAACCATGGGTTATCTATGAGGGATAATTTGTAGCAAGAGTTAAACTCCTTTCAATCCAAATAATAAGTTTTAATACAGTTGTTATTGTTTACAGGTTGTTGTAATAAAGGTCACCAACATTGACAATGAACCAGATGTAGAAGGTGAGGGTACAGAACATAATAACATGGAAGAAAATCTTACTTTGCCCAACCCAAACATCTGTGCTAAGGTAGGTATTATTGTTTGTAAAATATACTTCTTAGAATTTATGTGTCAACAACATCCTTAGGGTTCAGAATTGTTCTCAGAAACAAAATATCTTGGCCTAGCAATTAGACGAGATTAAAACTAAAAAAAAGCCCTGTCGAGGCCATAACTTTTGTATACTTGTTCTACATGGGATTCCTAATGTGATCGCAAAACTGATCAAATAGAAATGTACATCTGCATGGTTTATCACCAACAATGAAACATTTCTAATATAGGTGACATGGTGCATTGAAAATGTTGTAACCTTGAAGACAAATGCTAGGACATATATGACTTGTAGTGTTGTATAAAATGTGTGATGAAGAAGATGCTATTTCTAAATCCAAACAACTTAAACCAGAAATGAGACCCCAGCAAGCTAGAATTTGTATTACAAGATTGTACAATATTTCAGTTATATGATTGATTTAATATTTCATCATAAAGTTTGTACATGAACCTCCTTCTACATCTTAAATAACTATTCCTCAAAACTTTGCATGCTGGCTTATTTACATATGTTTAATTGGACAATTTTAGAACATATGAAGATTTGCACATCATTACAACAGTTTGATTAGACAATTTTAGAACATATGAATATTTACACATCGTTACAGCAGTTTGATTGGACAATTTTAGAACATATGAAGATTTACACATCGTTACAGCAGTTTGATTGGACAATTTTAGAAGGAGTTATCTCCTTTTTGACTTAGAATATTTTATATAAAAGTTTGTAAGTGCAACTCCTACTTTTTAAATAGGAATTCCTCAAAACTTTCACAAATTGTCGTACATTTTATACAGAGTCAACTCATAACATTTTTGTTTTAAATATAAGGCCTGGGAATGAAAACATTTATTATATATTGTCGATTTTCTTGACACTGATTCTCCAATAAGCACATGGCATTTAAGGAGTAAGAGCAATGACAAATTGGCTTGGAATCGGTGGAGCTACATTGTACCCGCTGACTGTTGTTTCAGTGAGAACTATCAAAATCAACTATAAGTATGTTGGGCAAGACCATAGTGGATATCATCATCATCTCATCAAAATGTAACTTGTTCACACAGTCATATCACTGAAAAATTGTTCACTCGCTCAGTTGTATTTTCTTATTATTAAGATGAACATCAATGAGGCAAGTAACTATTTACTTAACATCTATTTTTTTTCAGTTGAGAAACTACTTAGAAACCACACTCTTTGAGTTAAAGGATATCTGGGTGAAGCGATTAAAATATTCAACATGCATCCAGTGCCCATGTGACAAACCATGTGATCTCCATAACAAGTCCAATTGCAACGATGAAGAATGCATTCACTTCTTAAACCTTGATGAATGCCTCACTTCTAAGGTTTGTTTTAAAAAAAAAAAGGGTATTTCAATGCAGATATTTCAACGAGTTTTTTTAATGTGCACAATAGTTATGTAATTAAGTTGTTTTAAAAAAAGGTGGATTTCAGATAACCACTAGGGTCTCGTCATGGTATTTGTAAGATTAATTAAGAAATAATTTATGGCAGCCGTAGATTTGTGCTCATTTAACCATGGGTTGGGCATTTATATTCGATTATTTTTTCCCAGAGCAGTAGCGAGGGATAAAATACGAATATAAATGCCCAACCCATGGTTAAATGTACACAAATCTATGGCTGCCATGAATTATTTCTTTTCTAATATGACAAATACAGTAATTTTTATGACCCTAGGACACCTTAGAATCCGCCACACAATGGCTGTTCCGTTTAGCCCCCTTCACATATGATGACGGAATCAGCGCAATTTGAGCACATATATTGAATCAAACTCCTATTGTATGAGTAATGATATATTCAAATATTTATTTCAATTACTTTAATGACACAAAAAAGATTTAATAAGTGCCCCCTCGTAATAAAATTTCACGTGGGAGGTGGCCGGAACATCCGTCGGGGAAAAACCCCAGATGAGTGCATTTTCATCGAATATTTGTGTATACATGTACACAAAGTAATATAATGTGTAGTTGTTGTGTATGATCTCACGGAAACGGCCTTGTAGGCTTTTATTCATTACAGAAACTTTTTAAGTTATGTTTGTTCGTTTTTTTCCAATCGATAATTTGAGTGCGCAGGTGCTAAAGGTAGATATATACCGACATATACTGGTTGACGATATAAAGGCCGTCATATTAGAATTGACAATTTAATTAAATTCTTATTTAGATTTGTAAACATTTTCTTTATTCCTTTTTTTTTTTTTTAAATTAAAAGGAAGCTCTGTTTTATTTTACAGGTAGTATGCTGTAATTACAGAAGAGTGAAAACAAACCACATCAAGAAATGTTTCCCTGAAACAGTCTCACTGGGGTTACAAGGCAAAGTATTACCCCAGATAGACTTAGAAAATGGAAATATTGACAAATATAGTTCACAGCTTCCAATGTGGGTGAAAGGTGCTGCAAAACTCCTGAATTCTGGAGAGGAAAATGAAGATTGGATTGCTTTGTCTAAATTAATGGGTAAAACATTTACATAGTATTAATACGTGTATATACCTGTAATGAAAAAATTGTAGATAAAACATTTTTTGAAAGATTTGCATTGCATTTTATCAACATCTTATGGAAATGGAAGGGTAATTGAGAATATCATTTTAAAGTTCTGTAGGCTTGGAAAACCAACAGAAATAAAGAAAAGAAAGTTCTTTTTTAATACACAAAGACATCTAGGTATTACTGATCTCGTTACATATTGTAAATCTTTGATAATTTGACAATCAGCACAATCAAAGAGATGTACAATAACTCATTAAACTTGACTTAGAAAGTGGATTGATTGTTTGTTTGATGGTGTTTTAACGCCAATTTCAACAATATTTCAGTTATATCGTGACAATCAGTTTTATTGTTGGAGGAAACCGTAGGACCCGGAGAAAACCACCAACCTGTCGCAAGTCACTTACAAACTTTATCACATAATGTTGTACACCTTGCCCTGATTGAGATTCGAACTCACAACATCAGTGAGTTAAAATCCAACTACCATACGATCACGGCCTCGACAGCCCCCTAGAAAGTTGGCCGCAAAAGTAGTACAAAATATTTGCATAGATCCACTGAACCATTTGAACTCAACCCTAGTTTAGAATGCTTTTTGGATGGTCCTTATATATAATGTCTTACGATTTTTATCATGTTGATCAAAAATCAAAGATGGCCACCACTGCAGCAATAACTTTTAACACGATCTGATATGAAAATGTTAAAATAATATCTTGTTCTATGAAACTAGAAACATGATTGAACCAAAACTATGCATAAGTGATCATTGGATAACAGATAGACAACTTATAACCAGTTATTTATATATAAAGTAGAAAAACGTGCTAATTCAATAATAATATCGGGTATGGAATTTGAGAATTGTCTTAATTTTGCAGGCTATAAAGAAGAACAGATAGATATGTTAATGGACAATACAAACCCATCCCTGGCATTGCTAGCTGACTGGATTATGGCTGGTGGTAATACTGGACTAGCAGTTGATATGTTGATTGGATATTTAGAGACTTTAGACAGAGATGATGTCGTAGAGGTTATAACTAGTGCAAGAGGTTAGATTTTAATTTATACATTACTGTAAGCAAATCACTTACCTCCCTTTGGAAAATATTATCTCCCTTAACAAAATTCTGTAAAGATTAATATAAAGTTCTTAACCATAATGCAGTTTGAAAATTGTAATATCCATTTATTTTGACCTCACTTATCTTTTTGACTTTTGCTATCACTGTTCAGTTTGAATTTCTTTGTTATCTTTGTCTATCTACATGATTTTTCCACATAAATGTATAAAGAAGAAAATATTATTAAATTGTATTCACCATTTAGTTCAGCATACCTATTCTTGAATACCTGTTATCATGGTGTTTTTTGTGTTCAGAGAGTTCAGTTAGGATGAGATGAGAGGTGATTGATGACCATCACTGTTTCAACTTCCTTTTCATAAATGTTTTGTCCAATAGTCATGAAATATATTATTATTGTATTCTATTATTTCTTATGTGCTGTTTAAAATTTTGTATACTCAGTGATTGGGATTACCACGCGCCCCGCGCCATAGTCGCATTACCCGACGAAATGGCGCATTTCCACATAAAAACTCCGCGTCATACGCGCGCATTCGTTTTCTGATGAAGTCAGACGTACATACAGCCGAAACTTTCTGTCAAGACTGCACGGACATAGTCCCATTGAAAAAAAATGTAATCCCAATCACTGTATCTAATTTATAATTTAGTTTTTATTTCAAAATTATCTGTGAAAGTTCAACTGCAAATCAACATCGATATCTGGTACCTTGTGTACATACAATTTTATACCTTTACATACGGAATTCAGGCTTAAATAAATCGTAAACCAGTTTCAAAAACTGATATATCTGATAACCGCAAAGTACAACAACGAGCAACAGCGGACTTATAACACTTTCCCGGCGGGAAGTATCGGATATCGATCAGCATGTCACTTTCCCGTGTTTTTTTTTACTTTCCCCGGGAAACGGGAAATGGGAATTTTCATGCGTTGCACAGTGTTTATCATGCATATCAGATGGATTTTTTTGTCCAGATCAAGGTTTAAGCCAAGAATTAAAAAAAAGTGTTAAGTTCAAGCTCGTATACATGTCCTTCATCATATTTATTCAAACAGAAGGGTGTGAGTTGTCAGATAGTTTATATATCTCCTGCACCCATGTGTTAAAGTTTGTTAAATGTTTTTATTCTACATTATTTTTCACACTGGCTTTTGGCGCATAGTTCTGTCATTATGGCCCATTCATATAAAAAATGTCCCATTGACAAGGAAGGAAAGGGGGCCATAGTCCCATTGAAATATTTTTAATCCCAATCACTGTATACTAATAAAAAAAAATGTTTAAAGTTTTGTATAGCAATACAAAAAATGTTTAAAATTTTGTATAGCAATACAAAAAATGTTTAAAATTTTGTATACATTTTGTAGTAATAAAAAAAATGTTTAAAGTTTTGTATAGTAATAAAAAAATGTTTAAAATTTTGTATAGTAATAAAAAAAAAATGTTTAAGGTTTTGTATAGCAATACAAAAAATGTTTAAAATTATGTAAAGTAATAATAAAAAAAAAAAAAAAATATTCTGTATAGTAATAAAAAATGTCTAAAATTTTGCATGTCAAATGAGAATATCTACTAAATCACACATGACTGGTCTTGTTGATTTACTTTATCTATTGAAGCTACTCTGGATGACTTTGATCTTCCTTCCTCTCTCTAGCTATGACCTTTAATATGAATTGCAGAAATGATATTTAGAAGTTTCCAAGCTACAATAATGGCTACCTGATACTTTAAAAAGATCTGTAATTATTTGTTTATTATACTGTATAAGAAATGATAAGCATTTTGTTTAACAATTACTATAAACAAAAAATATTCTGTCTTTGAGTATCCAAGAGCACAATTGGTCATCAGAGTTAGAGATTAGAAAGTCTACTGTATGTATTTTGAAATTCTTAAGTATTATAAGATTCTTTTTTTTGTAGTTGAATCAAATCAGGACCTTCCACAAGTATTTATCAGTTACCAGTGGGATATTCAAAATGAGGTCAGCCAGTTACGAGACAAGCTTGAGAAAGCAGGGTTCTCTTGTTGGATGGACATCGGTCAGATGGGTGGAGGTGATCAACTTCGGAGCAAAATAGATAGTGGTGTGAGACAATGCAAAGTTAGTATTATTGTAAATACTTTTACTTTCCATTGTGATAAATGCCCCTATTTGCAAAATCTGTCATTTTGGATTAATTATATACCAGGGGTATGTGGTGTGTATAGGAATAATCGTTTACTGTATGTACAAGTTGTAGATTGTCCAGCATAGAACATTAAATACACCTCAAAGTATATTAATGATATTTGGTATTATTGTGGTGGGTGTCCATTAAATACGCCTCAAAGTATATTAATGATATTTAATATTAGTGTGGTGGGTGTCCATTAAATACGCCTCAAAGTATATTAATGATATTTAGTATTATTGTGGTGGGTGTCCATTAAATACGCCTCAAAGTATATTAATGATATTTAGTATTATTGTGGCCCACCACTGCAGGGTTTAAATGTCTATCTAGGACTAGAAGGCCAAGGTCACAAACTTATTTCAACTGTACATATAATATCCAAATATACAGTACATTATGTCCAGCTCAGAACTTTTGAATGCCTCAAAGGATGTTAATTATGATTATTTTTTGTATGTTTTTACTACAAAAATGTGTCTTTTTTGCAGAAAAACTTCTAAAAAAAATATGTCTTGAAACAGCAAACCAACTATTTTTTTGGATGACCTTGTCAAGAGTCAATTAAAAACCAATAAAGTTGATTGACTTCTTTTTACAGTGGCTTTTTATCAGTGTTTAATATCTATATTTGTCTCTTTCAGGTATTTATTTCTTGCCTGACTCCAAAATACATTATATCTAATCATTGTAACAAAGAACTAGGTCTGGCTGACCTACTTAACAAACCTATCATACCAGTAATGTTTGAAACTGTGCCATGGCCACCACCTGGAGGAATGTCTTTGATCTTCTCACAACTAATCTACATACAGATGAAAGGTGAGCTCATTTAATAGATCAAAGTAAGATTTAGGTCGTGTTTGATTACAATGGATCCGAAACCGGATTTGAAAACCAATACGTTTTTTTACACGGAACCAAAACCGGATTCTAGAAACCCTGAAACATGCTCCGAAGAAGGATTTCTCGGATTCCAGATGGCCGAAAAGGAGCATGTAACCAATGTAACAGGCATGGAATCTCAATCGTATGTGCAGTCTGATTTTTTTTTCTGAGAAAATAACTTTCTTTTGAATTTTTTCATTATAGAAATGGATTTTCCACAACATATTGACTTGCTTGTGATTGTTTGAATGAAAAAACATAACATTTGAACAGTTTCGTGGCAACCGGATTTGGTTTCACCGTTTGATTTCAAATGATGGTTTTTGGAAACCAGATTATGAAACCGAATCCGGTTTTGTTGCAATCAAACATGACCTTAGATATGATACTGAGAGATCAAGACTTGATTTTACTGTCAGAAATGGAGTTTATTGGCGATAAGTGATTGAAGCTGATTTGTTTTAAATTGACAGAATTGACCATTTGATCTGTGATTTATGAATGTAAATATTCAATTCCAATGCTGTTATCTCTATATTTTAAGTATGGATCTCTAAGTGTTCACATATATAGAACCCAGGGTGATGTGTGTATATTTTTTAGCTCACCTGGCCAAAGGCCAAGTGAGCTTTTGCCATCACTTGGCGTCCGTCGTAGGTCGTAAACTTTTTCAAAAATCTTCTCCTCTGAAACTACCAGACCAATTGGAACCAAACTTTGTCTGAATCGTGACTAGGGTATCTAGTTTCAAAATTGTGTCCGGTGAAGCTGTGCACCAATCAACATTGCCGCTGTTACTAAAAATAGAACATATGGTAAAATTGCGCGTTTTTGGTAATAACTCAAAAACCATTAATAATATCAGAAATCTGACATGGGGTAAAAATGATCAGCATGGCAAGAAAATCTAATTTCCCATCTTGGAGTTATTGCCCTTTTTTCATCAAATTTTCAAAATTTTAATACTTTTCGCTCTTTATTTAAGAAACTATAAAAAATAGATGATAAGTTAAAACTGCAAAAATGTGCAGCATATCAAGATCTACCTACCCTGCAACTCTGAAGAAAATTTAAGTACCCATATTGGAGTTATTGCCCTTTTTTTCATCAAATTTTCAAAATTTTAATACTTTTCAATTTTTATTTCAAAAACTATAAGAGATAGATGATAAGTTAGAATTGCAAACATGTTCAGCATGATAAGATCTACCAACCCTGCAATGTTGAAGAAAATCTAATTACCCATCTTGGAGTTATTGCCCTTTTTTCATCAAATTTTCAAAATTTTAATACTTTTCGTTCTGTATTTCAAAAACTATAAGAGATAGATGATAAGTTGAAACTGCAAAAATGTTCAGCATATCAAGATCTACCTACCTGCAACTCTGAAGAAAATTTGAGTACCTATCTTGGAGTTATTGCCCTTTTTTAGCTCACCTGACCCGAAGGGTTATGTGAGCTATTGCCATCACTTGGCGTCCGTCGTCCGTCCGTCCGTAAACATTTCAATCTTTTCAATCTTCTTCTAGAGAACCACTGAAGCAAATGGGACCAAACGTGGCAGGAATGTTCATTTGCATGGTCTAACCGAGTGTTGTTACTTTCGTTACGATCGGTTATCCAACATGGCTGCCAGGGGCTATAAAAGCCTCTGATTGGCTGAAATTTTTAATGATCTTCTTCTCCGATACTACATGGAGGATGGAATTGAAAATTGTCATGATTGATCATTGCAAGCTGCTAACCAAGTGTTGTTACTTTTTGGACCGATTGAAAATCCAAGATGGCCACCAGCGGGGCTGCTGTTACTAAAAATAGAAATTTCTTCAATTGTCCATTGCTGCTTTAGTATAAACCAAAATGAGCTCAAATTTTAACTGCAGCTACATGGCAAGGAGTAGTTTAACATATATTCCAGGTTTTTCTGTGCAAATTTTTCTTTCAGCCGATTTATGCCGATTATGCAAATTAGGCATATTTTGATAAAAGATCACATTTAAATCTTCTCCTCTGAAACCGCTGAACCAAATTAAAGCAAATTTGGCTGGGATGGTCCTTCAATATGTGTCCGGCAGCCCCGCCCTCCATTCAAAATAGCTGCTGTTACTAAAAATAATAATTTCTTTAGTTGTCAATTTCTGCTTTATTACAAATCAAAATGAACTCAATTTTAACTGCAGCTACATGGCAATGAGTAGTTTAACATATATTCTGGGTTTTTCTGTGAGATTTTTTCAGCCAGTTTATTCCGTTTAGGAATATTATGAGATAAAAATCACAGCAAAATCTTTTGCTCAGAAATTTGAGTTGAAATGATCTTTGGATGACCCACTTTCAAAATTATGTGTAACACCCCCCATTTCTATCAACTTTAGATGTCAAATTGAAAACCAGGTGAGCGATTACAGGCTCCTGGGAGCCTCTAGTTATATTCTCTGACTGGTACCAATTATGGGTATGATTATGTGGATATGTTATAGCCCCTGCTATTCTTATACATTTGTATTATTAAAGCAGTGAACTTTGCTATTTCTGTTATTTACTTTGGTACATCTAACAACTGTACAGAAACTTGTGAAAGGATAACCTCCTTAGAATGATATGGGGTGGGAGGTATATGTGACTCACAGATCACAATAACCTATCTTTGACTTTTATTTATAGGTGTTGGGGGTCATGGAGGAACAGGAATTCATGCAGATTTGAATGACAAATACAAAGAAATCACACAGAAAGTAATAATGTTTGCTCAACCTGATTTAACTAAATATTTTGATAGTGAAACAATTCACAGCAGTTGTAAGGACCAGGAAGAAGATGGAGAATCTCTGAGTCGTGGGTCACAAGAATCCAATGAACATTTGATACAAGATATTGCAGAGAGATTCAGTGCAAGAAATGCGAATTTTAATCAGTCTTATTTACAACCAAATAGATATCATCATTTTGAACAAGCCAACGCCAACAATGCTCCTCAGGATGAAGTTCGTCACGGACCTCAACAAGTTAACGTGACTAAGTGTGCAGTGTGTACAGTTCTATGAATAACCATAATGCTAGTGCTTTTTCTTTTTTTTTTTAAATATGAGTACATACCAAATTTAATATCCAATTGCATTTTTTTTCTCCAAAAAATACACGTTCTTCTCTATAAATTTTGTTAATTGTTATAAAGAATTATTCCTGGCATTTGCAGTCAAGAAATTTGGTTTAGATTTAAAAACTTGGTCATTTTTTTTTTTTAAGTTTTTTCCTATAAAAGTTAAATATTTGGAATGCTAATAATGTGAATACCATGGGTGCATGAGTCAAGGGTTTGATGTGGTGACAATTTTTTACCCTATTAGTACTATTCCACATTGTTAATTGAACACAATTTACCAGTTATCAAACACTGTGGAATTTAATACAATGTTTGTGTGGAGTGATTTCTAGTCACATCAATCAAATCTGGTAGTTTAACTTTTTTAACTACTGTTGTATTTGTCTGTTGTCGTCTGCAAACTTTTCACATTATGTACTCTCGTGTCTGAAGTTATAGAACTAATGGGTAACAAATTTGCCAGGAAATATTTTTTGTAAGATACTCTTTCAAATTTCAGTTTTTGTTACTGATCCAAAATCAGAGATGGCCACTAAAGTAATTGACCGATTCTCATGATAATACAATTGGCCATTCTATTTGAGCAGTCAAAATGCGTTGACAGTATATTTACAAGTGATAAACGGTCACTGACCGTTTATAACATTTAGAAATCAGTTGGGGCCTCTTGGGGATAACTAAATTTTTAAATAATTTGAATATTGGTAGTAATATCCATTAATGTCACTAATGATTGCAGTATAAAGACAATAACAGTGCATTGACTTGACATAAAATTCGATATACATATTCGGCACAAATCTGGGAAAATGGTCGGAAAACCCTCGCATTTTACCCGATTCTAAGCCTCATCAGTATATCAATTTTAGGTCAAGTCAATGCACTGTTATTGTCTATTTAACACTGTTATGTAGAACTAGAAGGGACCAGTGATTTTACATTGAAATAACCAAGTATTTCAGTTATCTAAGAACTAAAAGCTACTGCAAAACAACTCATTTTTCCTTTGAGGTATCAATGGAAATGACTCATCAAAGGAAAATGATGACAACGTTTTTCAGTACTTACAATTACAAATTGGTATTGTTTAAATCAATACCTGTTAAGGGCTCTACCATTTAAGCATACATGGTATGACTCAGGGATGGAATTTTGAAAATATGGTGACCAATCATAGTAACAATTTTACATTTTTTTTCTGGATTTTCAAACCATAGAAATTCTTTAGACACCTACCTTTGGTATTGATGTCAAAGTGCCATACCTGTGTGTCATGTATGTTTTATTGGAACAGCCATAATTCTTTTAAACACAACTTCTTTTTCTGTTTTGTTTTGACAATCTAATAATGTTATTTTGAAGTACATTGTGTATGGTGTATTTTGAAATGACTTAAAACTGATAATTAAATTTGATAACTATTAAAGAGCAATATCCTTCCTGTAATAAAGATATTCCTGTTATATAGGAAAGGATTACTGGTATATACATTGTGTGTGTTGTCTATCTATTTATTGAAAGCTCTTTATACAGGGTAATTGACCTTAAGATAATTTCTTGATGCCAATTTATCTTAAGCTATAGTTACATTAAAACTCATTTATTTTACTGTCATACAGAAATTTGTTAAACACTATAAAAATATATTTTATTTTATTTTATATTTATACAACTGCAAATTTTTTTGCAGTCATTTTCAGTCTGTAGACAATGTTTTTCATGAAAATTCTATTTGAAGGATCATCGACAGAATGAATGTTCACATTAATTTTGGGGATTCTAGTCTTATCTATTTTCAATCAAGAGGCCCATAGATGCTCCTGTATCAAGCTGTCAATCTTAAGTTACTAGGGTAATAATGTAATTCTATTGTTTTTTGTGTATTTATGATAATTTAGCTACAAGAATTAAAGGGCATTACAATACTAATCTGGAAAGATATTGGTTAAAAATCTATATGAAAGCACCAAAGGTGATGTTAAACGATCGAACTGCTTGCATGTAGATTTTTTGTATGCTATGCACAATCGCAAAATATCAGTATACTTCTAGAAAAAGATGTCAAACTTTGAAATAGTAAATTGAGAGCAAACTCCAGAAACATCAATATGTTATTCACATAAAACAGCTTTTTATCCAATGTTCCAGAATATGTTACATTTTCTTGTATATACATTTGCATATATATAATAGTGAAAATTTTGTCAGTATGGCCAAGAGTGAAAGACCTTGGTAAGTCTGCTATTAACAGGAAACCTACCTCGTCTGAATTATCGTTTACAACTCCTTTACAAAACTCATTCCCACAAAATAAAACATAATGTAGATGTTCCTTTACCAAAGAATCTAATGGGATTAACTTCTTTAACCACAAGCAAATTATTGCTTGTAGTTTTAAAAGTTACAAGCATAATTCAGTGTTATCTGATATTTAAGAAGCATTGGGCGGGGGGAATAACTACTAATATAATTATTGAATAGTGCCAAAAATGGAATTAACAGTTGGTGTAGAAGCTACTACTATAACATGCAACAACCCAGTTTTACATTCTATTACATTATTATTTTATTTCCCATCAACTGTTTACGACACTACATCTGTTTTGAAGGGGCAAACAAATCAATGCGACAGTCAAAGTGGAATATATAGTGTATTCAGAACCATTTGTGGGTTTAATTTTATACCTTGGACAAGGGAAATATTTTTCTATATGGGGTCTTTTTCGCGGAAGGAGAATGTGACTCTTGAAAAAATTTACAACACTTATTAATAGATTTGACAATGAACTTTTATCCATATATATATATATAGCCTTCCGAAGACAACAAAAAAGTCAACATCCGTGTCCTTTCCATTTTCATCTTTTTTGTTTCGAAGCCAACATCAACATTCAATTCCCGGAATTCCCTCATCCATTTACGGACACCTACTGGAGTATTATACAGGTTTTTTTTCATTATTTGTGTCCAAGTTTGTTTGCCGGTTGCCCTACTTTCATTTCATGTTTATTTTTAGGTGGAACATACTTTAAAAGCATGTATTGTTGACATAAATACGTCAGCAGTGAGTCAAGGTTAACAGGTCAAAACCTCTTCGGGATTTTCTAGACTTTTCATTAGATAGTACGTCAAACATCAGAACACATGTTGTCTAAAGCACTGGTTCCAATCCTGAACAAAACTACGATGGTCGAGAACTAACGACACTGACAAACCAGTTGAATTGTAACCCCAAGCAGCGTAGGATATAAATAGACTATGTTTTAAAATTTATTCTAAAATTAAAAACAGACAACACACATTTCGGAACAGGACAAAAGTAGAAAGGTACAATTTTTGTACACTTGCTGAAATATCCACACACATATTTTGTTGTTCAAATGTCAATTTTCAGACGTAATACGCTCTTACATAGATACGATAACGTAACCCTCATTCCGCTTGTGCTCCATTTAGGGTTACGATTCGATCCCATTCAGCGTATGGGAGCAGTGCCCGGAGTGATTCACACCGGGCGGTTTTTTGTTCTAATTCCGTTGTTAGTGGTTGGAAAAATTAACGGGGGTGAACGATAAATATATTTAGGTAAACCTTGAGGTGTTAAGTAAACGCTGCATCAATCCATGGTAGACTTATATCCATCTGAAAATTTGAATGCATGAAATCTTCTTTCTGTCTGACATTTTGTTTACAAGTTGCTATTTCACGTGCACATGCCTCGTTTTGGAGATATCCTTATTTAGATGTCGGTTGTAAACAT
>MJUT01044488.1:125656-139689 GCA_002080005.1 Gigantidas platifrons | reverse complement strand
CTGTCAATGTTAAACAAATATCTAATATTTCATATCTAAGCACAATGGTCAATCCGGCACTGGCTGTCAATGTTAAACAAATCCGGTACTGGCTGTCAATGTTAAACAAATCCGTCACTGGCTGTCAATGTTAAACAAATCCGGCACTGGCTGTCAATGTTAAACAAATCCGGCACTGGCTGTCAATGTTAAACAAATCCGGCACTGGCTGTCTGTCAATGTTAAACAAATATCTAATATTTCATACCTAAGCACAATGGTCAATCCGGCACTGGCTGTCAATGTTAAACAAATATCTAATATTTCATATCTAAGCACAATGGTCAATCCGGCACTGGCTGTCAATGTTAAACAAATATCTAATATTTCATATCTTTATATGCTTTTTCAGGCAGATATAAAATACTGCTATAAACATGCATAATTTTACTATTGAGAATTAAAAGGAAAGAATGTCGATAATTGTCCAACAACAAAATTTATTTTTCTCAACTTTTCAAGTTCTGTTTTGAATTTTACATCTGTTGGTATTTTCTATGACTTGACACATTGTAATACAGTGTCTTGATTGGAGTAATTTTTTAACCCGGTAAACAGTGTTGCACGAACCTCAAATTAAGCCTTAAGTGTTAATCAATTTCATGCACAGTTCAAGTAAATGTAAGTGCCACTTAGGTTGGGTTAGGTTAGGTCTTCTGTGGACGCTGGCTCTCCGCCACTATATCCATCTCTTCTTCTTCCGTAATATAACTTATTTCGGTGTGGTTTCCGGTGTTATAATTGTTTTGGATGTTGGCTTTGTACTCAAATTTTACATCTTGGTGTTCCCAGTATTTATCAAGTCTGATTTCAAATTGTCTTACATCCTTTGCATCAATTACTGATTGTAGCAAGGTATTCCATAAATCAACGATTCTGTTGGTGAAAGAAAATTTCCTTAAGTTTATTTTGCAAAATTTCTTCTTGATTTTCTTACTATGGCCCCTAGTTCGAATGTTACGGTCGAGGTCAAATATACCTTCTATGACTTCATTGTCATAGATACCCGTGATGATTTTGAAAGTTTCAATCATATCACCTCTGAGGAGTCTGTATTTCAAGGTAGGCATTTTTAATTTCTTTAGTCTATCTGGGTACTCCATATCTTGTAAGGATGGTATTTGTTTGGTCGCTCTTCTCTGTACGTTCTCTAAGCTGTCAATATCATACTGCTTGTATGGCGACCAAACTGCTGCGGCATATTCAAGATGTGGTCTTACAAGTGCTTGAAATAAATATTTGAAGTTGTGCTCATTTAGGTAGGTGAATGTTCTTCTGATGAGGCCCATTATGCTGTTTGCCTTATTTATTTTCTGCTGTATATGCTGCGAGTAATTTAGTTGGTCGTCAACTAAGACACCTATGTCTTTCTCACCATCTGAATTTTGTAGCTCTACCTCTTTGCCATCGCTGTCATATAGGTGGTATTTATGTTCTCTGTTATTTCCCCTCTTAGTAGACACTGTCATTACCTTACATTTGTTTGGGTGGAACTTAAGGTGCCACTTGTCTGACCATTCTTGTAAATTATCCAGATCTTTCTGCAGACATGTGATATCTGCCTGAGTTTTAATTTCTTTATATACTTTTGTGTCGTCCGCAAAAAGATATGACTCTGAATCTACATTATCTGGCATATCATTGATATAGATCACAAAGAGGATGGGGCCTAACACACTGCCCTGTGGGATTCCGCTGGTGACATCATGGCTAATGGATTCAGTCCCATTCACTGACACCTTTTGTTTTCTATCTGTTAGGAAGTTCCTTACCCAGTTTATTGTCTTATTGTTAATGCCATACCTCTCCATTTTTTTATAAGCCTCTTTTGTGGTACCTTATCAAATGCCTTCATGAAGTTCATATACACAGAGTCAATACTACCACCGTTATCCAGGATTTCTGTCCATTCATTCATTACCTTGAGAAGTTGTAATGTTGCTGACCTGCCTGATAAGAAACCAAACTGTTTCTTACTAAATAATTTATTCTTTGTCATATGACTTACTATTTGGTTTCTTACTAGTTTCTCCATCAGCTTACATATTATACTTGTCAAGCTTACCGGTCTATAGTTACCAGGCTCTGTTTTGGCTCCTTTTTTAAACAATGCTACAATGTTTCCTAGCTTCCATATATTTGGAACTATTCCGGTATCTTTCGATGCATTAAATATTAATGTAAGTGGTTCTGTTATAACATTGGTCAACTCCTTCAGGGCTTTTGGATGTAGACCATCTGGACCGGGTGATTTGTTTGGATTAATGTCCAGTAGTAGTTTTCTTACCTCGGATTCGTCAAATTTTGATTCTGTGAATGGATATTGAATTTGGCACTCTTCTAGTTGTTGTATATCTCCATCAGGTTCCCAGGTAAACACGCTGCTGTAGAAGTTGGCCAATACTTCTGCCTTTTCGTTATCTGTCGTTGCGGTTTCTACTTCCCCATTACTATTTGTTGTTTTAAGTTCTCCATTACCTGATTTAGTTTTTCTTTTGGAGTTTGCATATTGCCAGAACTTCTTTGGATTTGCTTTTGCGTTATCTGCTAACTCTGTTTTCCATTTGTATTTTTGCTTTCCTTGCCATGGTCTTTACTTTGTTTCTAGATCTTACAAATAACATGTATTTTTTGGGGTTTCTATTCTCTATATATCTAGTCCAACATCGATGTTTATGTTTTATTTCCTGAACTGTCCGTTTATCTAATGGTAGGTAGTTGTGTTTTTTTGCTTTGGTCCCTGCTTTACTGCTACATTTTGGTATACATTTCTCTTTCGCTGTCTCGAAAGCTTTGAGGAATAAATCAAAGGATGTGTCTGGGTCTTTTTCGCTCAGGGTGGTCTTTCAGTCAAAGTCCATTTCCTTTGTTTTTTTTATACTTTTGATGTTTTGTTTTAAAATATCAGTCGTTCAAAGAGCTCCTCAGAGCTCATGTTTGTCATGTTGATTTGTATATATATTTACCGACTTTAAATAAAAAATTTACTTACTTACTTACTTACTTTGTCATTTATATATAATCCCCTTTATATAGAAATTCCATCTCTGTATTGCATTCCCTTTTATCTCATAGTAACAATTAAACTTGAAAAGCACGACACAATGGTCGCTACGTTCTAGTGGACTTTCATGTGTAATCCTATCCACCATGTCCTCCTCGTTAGTAAATATGAGGTCACTTAAGTTTTAATTGACACTTAAATTTAATTGAGGTTTGTATAACCCAGTCCTGGTCAATCAGGGGCGTAGCTAGCCTTTTTTGCAGTGCAAGCAACCAAACCTGTAAGGGGGAGTCCCCCCCCAGAAATTGTTTTGACTAGATGCAAAATGGTGCGTTCTGAGGTGTTTTCATGGGTAAATTGAATACATAAGCAACACATGGATTTCATGATTTTGTTAAGACAGAATTTACTTAGAATTGCCCAAAATCTGTTCTTCGTGTCGTAGCAGACACGAAATTCTCCATAACTTTGCCTATACATCCACACTGATATCGCGATGGATATGCATTAATGCTAGCGATGACAACCTATCGTTATTCATTGTCGATCGTACATGTCTTCAACCGACGTAGTACACTGAAAGATCGCTCTGTGGTAGCACTTGGTACCGGCATTGTTAACATGATACACAAGATGGTATCTATAGAAAGATATAGCACCGGGTTTACCGCATCAAGTGTCTCACAAAGTGAAGTTGGCATCTGATCGCGAGGTGTTATACTCCAGAGTGTTCCCCTTCGAGCAACCTCCCTCTTGAATTCGTCTAAATTACATGTCAGGTCAGTCTAGTATGTCTCATACAAGGTCGCGATTTGTTCGTTCGTAATATTTCCTATAACACGAGGAAGAAGATACTGTGCATAGAAGCGATTTTCTGATTTTATCAGACGCGACTCCAATTCCATTATCATGTGGTCTATAAACGCATAGTACAAAGAAACTTTCCAATACTGTTTTGGCGTGTCTGCAGGGTGATTGGCTCTGGTAGTCTGTATTTCACATCGTCTCGGCATATTTTCAATGATATCGAAAGGTTCTGATAAATCTAATGCCGATTGATACAATTCATCCCAAACTGATTCATCGAGTAGTTCAGCTCTTAACAACTAAATGACAGTTTTAGATTCTTTTGTAGCCTCCAACAGGTCACATTCGATACCTTGCAGGAATTTCGACAGATACACCGTACTCTGTAAAATGTGTTCGGATACTACCAGAGCTATAACAAATTCAAATCTAGTAATAGATGCAAGGTATTGTCCGGCTTTGTCATCTCCTAGTCCTTGTAATCGTTCCAACGCATGAACCACTACAGGAAATGATGTTTTAAATGCGAACAGTGCGTCGGCTCGACTCGTCCACCGCGTTTCGCAAAGTGTGCGCAGTTTGGTCCGCGTGTCCATATTTTCCTTTGTAGTTGCATCGGAGTCTAACTCTTGGTAAAATGCTTATAGTTTTTTCGATGAATAATCGAACGAAAAGGCAACTTCCTGCACGTTTCTAACTGATGTATCCTTGTAACTATGGACTATGGCCAAATTCAAGCAGTGAGATTTACAGTGAACGTACATGGCACCTGTAACAATTTGAAGTATTCTTGCTTGAACCCCATTATATTTGCCAGACATATTGGGGGCCCCGTCATAGCCTTGTGCCCTCATATTCATGGTATTGATCAAATTTGAAATGCCGTAATTTTTATGACATTGCATTTTCCCAAAAAGCCACAACGAGACTTTGTTTTCCACTTTTTTTTAATTTTATTATTCCTTANTTTTTTTTTTTTTTTTTTTTTTTTTTTTTTTCCAGCACGCCGATGTGCACGCGTTGGCGTATAGGGAGCTACGCGCCTGAATCCGACTTATGATGTCGGACTTGTGATCGCCTTACTCAAGACCCTTTGAGATTATCCCCATCGCATATAACTATTATCTCCCTTTAATTACTTTTTCAATTAAAAGTAAGAAAAGTGCATTTGTTTTGGACTTTGAAAGTGAAACCAAACCAGATTCACAGGGAAGTTGGAAATGTAAATCAACATACAAAGTTGACTTCCTTGTAAAAATGAAACGTCTGCTCTCATGTCTGGTATCATATTTTTGGTTGATTCAGTGTAACGGTTTGAACAAAGGTTTGTTTTACCACACTACAAAATACACTTAGCAAAAAGTTACTTTTTTCCCTTTTCGTATTCGCAACACAGTTCCCATGACATAATCTTCAAACTGTTGAAGTAGGTCAATAATTGGTAGTAGTAGAAATGCAAACAGTTTTATTTTAATTCGGTACTACTTATGAGTTTTTACCGACTTTACATATGAAATATACTGCAAAATAGGTATCGCTTTGTCAAGCAATATGTCATGGGACACACACATCAATAACATTACTCCAAAAGCTAATAAGAGCTTAAGCTTTTTGCGTAGAAACTTGCAGATCAAACAGGAAGAAACCAAAAGTCTGGCATAAAAATCCATGGTAAGATCAAGCCTACTGTTCTTCAATTTGGGGGTACCTGTAAACTGTGAAACGCAACGAAATGAAATAAATCGAAACGAAAAGAAATTTACCAAAACGAAATCTAAAAGAAATGAAATGGAATAATACAAAATGAAATAAACCATATTTTAACGGAATTTCTTGGGGAAAGACTAGACAAAAATTAAATGAAAAAAATTAGAGAATGTATCATTTAAGCGTAGAAAAAGATAGTTCATTGTTTTCCAGGTTATATTAAAAAAATCGTTCTTCATCTAGCAATGATGAAATGATTGATTCATCAATTGTTGACTGCTAATTGTTAAACGCCACATCAGTGATATTCCAGCTATACTGTGCCGAATGACGAAAATAAAATTACTGTTACATGGGGGAATAACTTCCTATATACATGGTGATGTTCTGACAGTCTGGGTCCTATTTTTGATTATCTATCTGGCACATGTCTGGCATGGGGTATACTTTTTATCACAGCTGTCTGAAAAGGGGTAGAGGTTTTTGCTTGGATTATTCTTCAAAAATTGGGGCTTAAAGAGACTTCAGTTAGAGAACAGTTTGAGATGGGGTCTAAAATTGGCTAGATCACCCAAAATTATTCCCACACTGTATCTTATATGGGGGATCATTGTGTTAAAATATCAAATGGATTGGTTTATCAGAAGCAGACCTTTATTTACAGACAGAGAACGCTGACGATGGCGATGGCAGCATTATACTATTTACGGTTCGTGTAAAAATCTACACAAAGAATGGCTGTTATAAAGTGGTCATTTATAGTTCGACCCCGCACGAAAGTCGCTGTGATGAAGTCAATTTTAAATGTCGACTACAATAGGTTTCCTGCATGATTACATACATTATAACCACTCACAATAACGGAGAAGATTTAAATGTGAAAAGCTAACAGATGACGAAGGACGCTTAGCCATGAAAAAGCTCACATGGCCTATGGCCAGGTGAGCTAAAAAAAAAACCTATAAAAATAACAACTTAAAAATCGATCTAAAAAAACATAGCTATTTTGGCGATAAATTATAAATGCATCGTCGAAGTTCTGAGCTGTCATCAGTCCCAGGTCTTCAGTACCGGAGGAAAGTTCCATAAATGCCTGCTTCCTTCTGTCAGATTCTTCCTCCGTTTGCCAGATAAATATTAAAATCTAAGCTGGTATATTTCTTTGCCGAAGAATTTTTATTGTCATGCAGTTATATTTCTTACTATTGTGTAAATGCCCCGTCGTCAGCGGTTCTGGATTTCGGTAAAATTTATTTACCGAGAAAAAATCATATATCTCAGTTTCGTCCATAGATCACGACTATTGCATTCCTTGAACAGCGAAAGAGTAAAGAGAACCTGGATTCCATGTGATTTAAAGCTGAAAAAACAAAGATAAATTTTTTTTACTGCTTAGTAGTAGACTTCTTGTGTGCTGATTGGTCAGCTTCATCCTTTGATCTAGCATGGGAGACGCCGGCTTCTTCAAAGATTCGATCCTCTTTAACTGAAAACTTTTTTCTTATACAAATAAAGATTTGGTATTTCAGTGATGTCTTCTTGATTCTAAATCAAACTGACATAATTTTCACATCTTTTCTTCATTTTACTTTATTTTCAGTCAAAGTAAAAACTGCATAACGAACCAGTTGCATGTATTCAACCCAACTAAGCTACTAAGGGAACTACCATTTAACTTGAAGAGGGAGGCAATGGCACTTTGTCTATAAAATTTTCCGATCCTGAAGCTTGGAAGAAAAAAGTAATTAATTTTTTATTGATTTGGCTGGGTATATGTTAGAAACAAATATAACTTGCCATTTCACGCTGGTTAGGTTTTCAGTTCATATAGACGTAAAATTCCAAGTATTGTGTCTGAACTTGATTCTTTTTTACTTCTTGTCAAAATTAAGGGGGAGGGGGCGCTCACACTCCTCGCAGCCCCTTCCTATGTGCATGTCCCCTCCCCTCTTCAAGTTACATGTATATGGTCGGTCCCTAAGTCTTAAAAAAGAAATATAACATGTAGTTTTGCAAGATGAGTGTACCCTCGACAGTCTTTCTTATAATAATAGAAGCCATAATTTGTTGCATATTTGAATATGAATATATGTTGTTTATCTCATCGTTAGCAAGGGGTAAACTTTAAGAAAACAACGAAAAACAATTTCACAGGTAAAAACTGAAAACAAATACATATAATAAATAATTGAATAATTAAACAACAACGGTAATTTTGCAATTATTTCAAAGCGGCACTATTAAGCATTCTCAAGTAACAGTCCCCAGCCTACCTTACAAAATGGTGGGGTGTTCTTCCAGGGCCGCTGAACCCCGACCCCTTTACAGACCGATTCTGATGCCAATTTTAGACCCGATCTCAGACTGTTGTCTAACTAAAGCCTCTTTAAGCCCCAATTTTTGAAGAATAATCCAAGCAAAAACCTCTACCCCTTTTCAGACAGTTGTGACAAAAAGTATACCCCATGCCAGACATGTGCCAGATAGATAATCAACTGAAATAGGACCCCAATTGTCAGAACATCACCATATATATAGGAAAGTTATCCCCCACGTAACAGTCATTTTCATTTCGTCATTCAGCACAGTATAGCTGGAATATCACTGATGTGACATTTAGCAGTCAACAATCGATGAATCAATCATTTTGTCATAGCTAGATGAAGAACGATTTTTTTTTAATATAACCTGGAAAACAATGAACTATCTTTTTCTACGCTTAAATGATACTTACTCTAATTTTTTCATTTAATTTTTGTCTTGTCTTTCTCCAAGAAATTGTTTCGTTAAAATAGGTTTTATTTCATTATGTATTATTACGTTTCGTTTCGGTAAATTTCGTTACGTTTCGGTGAATTTCGTTTCGATTTATTTAATTTCGTTTCGTTGCGTTTCATTTCATGTTTCGTTTCGCAGTTTACAGGTACCCTCAATTTGGGCACTTCATACTAAACAACACATTGACAAAATAGAAAGCGTACAAAGAAGAACAGCCCGATATGTAACAAAAAGGTATCACAACACAAGCAGTGTTACATCTATGCTTAACCACCTAAATTTGAACACACTTGAAAACAGAAGAAACATCAATAGAGTGACTATGTTGTATAAGATCACACACAACTTAGTAGCAATAGATCCTAACCTCTACCTTGTCAAACAACCCATCATGCACACCAGGAATTCTAACATTTTACAGTACCAACTTTTCAACACTAGAACAAATTATTTCAAGTACAGTTTTTTCCCACACAGTTCTCTTATGGAATTCTTTGTCACATGCAACACTCATGGCATTCACTTTGGACCAATTTAAATCATTGATCCAAAGCCATTACTACTAAACACCAAACTTCAGTCTGTAAATAAATTTTATATATAATTTTATCTTGCCACTGTTTATATGATCTGCACTCTTTTTAGAAATTTTTTGTCTGTTCGCACTGCGCCCGACAAGTAATCATCACCATTGATGAATTGTCGTACAATGTAGATGTAGATGAAATATATTTATCCACTGATTGTGTGTCGATTTAATCATTATGAAATCGATTTATAAATAATGCCATAAAATCCTGTCATTTCAAAATTGAAGGAGGTAAACCAATCAGGAATCCTTGTGATTTCACTTCTATTTCAATGGATTTAAAAAAAAAAAAATTTTTTTATTATAATTTAAGATAAATCTATCTTATATAATTTGATTAAAATAAAAATGGAGTTCCCATGATTTAAACAGCCAGAAAAGCAAAAAGTAAAAACGTCTAGGACTTGCAGACTTTAGGCACATTTCATACAATGAAAAGGTAACATTTTATTATTATTGAAAACCTAAAGTCACATTTTTTGAACAAGTGAAAATATTCGTGAAATGTAATCCCAGTGAATTTTACCAGCTATACAGACTACAGTATAACTGTTCTTTTCAGTGTCCACTTTGCAGGAATGTATACCCATATACATGTAAATACAACATCTTGTATCAGAACAGCTACCTTCTTCAATTTCAAAGGAAGACTTACATAATTTTAGATAAACATTTGTATAGTAATTCTGATTTATAACTTTTTTTTCTAAATTAAATGTATCTTTGATGATTGTAGGATATTTCTGGCAAGTTACAGATTTTCATTATGATGCTAACTATAGTATAAATGGAAATCCAAACAGTATGTGTCATCTAGGTAGAAGTAGTAACAATAGCAACAGTATCTATGGCAACTATTTATGTGATTCACCAATGGCACTTGTTAAATCAGCAATTAATGCAATGAAAAAGATTCATCCAGATCCTGATTTTATTTTGTGGACTGGGTAAGTTTAGGTCCATTTCTTTTCAATGTTGTTGTTATTAAGTCTCTCAAACAAAGTTTTGTGGACTTATTGCATTTGCTTTGTGTGATATTAATATTACTATTGTATAATATCTGATATAGGAAAACTATGTTAGCCTAATGCTGGAAATACAAAATCTTTTTGATAATTTTTAACATTTCATCTATGGCACATTCCTTCATAGAATTTTTCTTTTAATTCTCATTATTCTTAGTTGAAATCCTCTGAGAGAGTTTTTTCATCCTTGCCTTCCAATTTTATATATCTTGTACCATTTTCAAAATATCATGGGTCAAAATTTAGAAGTTTCAAAGTTATGTCAGATATTTTCCAATTAATTAAAAATTGAATTTTAATTAGATTGGATATTTTCACCTTTATTTTCAGATTGGAATGAACCCTGTGGATGATATCAAAAAAAATCACTTCAAATTGTTTTATATTTTAAATAAACGAGAAAGTCTAGCTACAAGAACGTACTAACATTGCTTTTAAGCACAGTGATATTTACAAATATTAAGCAACAATGGTTTACTCTTTTGATTCGACCTATATAGCTGTTTGTTTTTAATATTCACAGAGATAGTGTTCCTCATGTCAAAGATGGTGAGCTTGACCAAACAAAAGTTTACCATAATATCGCTAATGTGACCAATCAACTGTTACAAATCTTTCCAAATACGTCAATTTTTCCAGTCCTTGGTAATCATGATGAATATCCAAAAGATTATTTCCCAGATGTCAATACTACATATTATTCTGATATTTTGTCTGTGTGTCACTGGTCAGAAATACTTGGACAGGTGGAAGCAGAACAATTTAAAATAGGTACTTTAAAGTCTAATGTTAATCATATAAGGCCACTATTAATTTTGATCAATAAAAAGACTATTGGTGTGTTGCACAGGAACACCCATGTGATTACATTTAAATTTTCTGTCTAACTTATAAAAATCATGAAAATGAGCTTTTGATATTCTTTATAGTGAAATTGTACATACATTGACTTATTACATTCTATTTCGCTGTCTTTATGATGTAATGGTTTAATTTGCAACATTGGCTACCTTGGTGATGTAATGGATAGCGTGCTTGCTTTGAATGTGGTAGATTTTGGGTTACAAGCCTTGGTCAAACTAAAGACTATGAAATTGGTATTTGCTGCTTCTCTGCTAGGCATGCAACATTAAGGAGTAAATGCAAAGATTATAATTGGCTCATATTTTTTGTCCAAGTGGAGCAACATGTCTACACATGGACTGTTGTTTCAATGAGCTAACACTATAAAAATCCAGCTGACGATGTTAGTCTAATACAAAGAGGACGTCATCATCTCACAGATGACGATGTTAGTCTAATAAAAAGAGGACATCATCATTTCACAGCTGACGGTGTTAGTCTAATAAAAAGAGGACATCATCATCTCATGGAAATATAACTTGTTCTTGCCATTATATAGCTAAAAAATTACTCCAATGGTGTTAAACAACAATCACTTACACACCCAGAAACCTGTCGGTTGGATCGTTGGTCGGTTCAAACCAAAGACTAAGAAATTAACTAACTCGGTGTTTAATAACAATCACTCAAGTATAGCAATATTAATTGTTTTGACTTTTTTTGAAGCAATCATTGTATGTTTTTTGTTATTTTTCTTTCACTTTTCACACGTAATGTTTTAGTTTGAAATTGATATTTACAAAGTACTTTAGTGTTCAGTAAGTCACAAAACCCTTTATTTATTTTGTCAGGTGGATATTATAAAAGCGTAACAAAAACAAATTTAGTAGTACTTGGACTGAACACAAACATATACTATGCCTTTGATCCATTGACCAATGGAAGTACAGATCCAGCTGGTCAGTTTAGCTGGCTAGAAAAACAGTTACAGTCTGCTAAAACAAACAATCAAAAGGTACATTTAAATTACTGGTGTACAGATTATGAACACAGTTGCTTTCATTTGATTCTCATGTACATTTAGCATTCAAAATAGGGGATTTTTTTTTATCCCATGAACCATCTAAATAGGGGACTTTTGAATCTCATGTACCATTCAAAATAGTGGAGTTTTGAATCTCATATTATACCATTCAAAATAAGGGATTTTTTTAATGTTGTGTAGCATTCAAATAGGGGTTTTATTTTATCTCTATCTTATCATTCATGTTAATTTTCTTTATGTTATCACTACTGTTAATTTTCTCTAGGTTATCATTATTGTTAATTTTCTCTATCTTATCATTACTGTTAATTTTCTCTATCTTATCATTATTGTTAATTTTCTCTATCTTATCATTATTGTTAATTTTCTCTATCTTATCATTATTGTTAATTTTCTCTATCTTATCATTACTGTTAATTTTCTCTATCTTATCATTACTGTTAATTTTCTCTATCTTATCATTACTGTTAATTTTCTCTATATTATCATTACTGTTAATTTTCTCTATGTTATCATTACTGTTAATTTTCTCTAGGTTAACATTACTGTTAATTTTCTCTAGGTTATCATTAATGTTAATTTTCTCTATCTTATCATTTAATACTGTTAAATTTCTCTATCTTATCATTACTGTTAATTTTCTCTAGATTATCATTAATGTTAATTTTACCTAGGTTATCATTACTGTTAATTTTCTCTATGTTATCATTACTGTTAATTTTCTCTAGGTTATCATTACTGTTAATTTTCTCTAGGTTAACATTACTGTTAATTTTCTCTAGATTATCATTACTGTTAATTTTCTCTAGCTTATCATTACTGTTAATTTTCTCTATCTTATCATTTAATACTGTTAATTTTCTCTATCTTATCATTACTGTTAATTTTCTCTATCTTATCATTTAATACTGTTAATTTTCTCTATCTTATCATATTTAATACTGTTAATTTTCTCTATCTTATCATTACTGTTAATTTTCTCTATCTTATCATTACTGTTAATTTTCTCTAGATTATCATTACTGTTAATTTTCTCTAGATGATCATTACTGTTAATTTTCTCTATCTTATCATTACTGTTAATTTTCTCTATCTTATCGTTTAATACTGTTAATTTTCTCTATCTTATCATTTAATACTGTTAATTTTCTCTATGTTATCATCACTGTTAATTTTCTCTATGTTATCATTACTGTTAATTTTCTCTAGGTTAACATTACTGTTAATTTTCTCTAGGTTATCATTAATGTTAATTTTCTCTATCTTATCATTTAATACTGTTAAATTTCTCTATCTTATCATTACTGTTAATTTTCTCTAGATTATCATTAATGTTAATTTTACCTAGGTTATCATTACTGTTAATTTTCTCTATGTTATCATTACTGTTAATTTTCTCTAGGTTATCATTACTGTTAATTTTCTCTAGGTTAACATTACTGTTAATTCTCTCTTGGTTATCATTAATGTTAATGTTCTCTAGGTTATCATTAATGTTAATTTTCTCTAGGTTAACATTACTGTTAATTTTCTCTAGGTTATCTATCATTAATGTTAATTTTCTCTAGGTTATCATTAATGTTAATTTTCTCTAGGTTATCATTAATGTTAATTTTCTCTAGGTTAACATTACTGTTAATTTTCTCTAGGTTATCATTAATGTTAATTTTCTCTATCTTATCATTACTGTTAATTTTCTCTAGGTTATCATTACTGCTCACATTCCACCAGGGTTGTTTGAGCTATCATCTGGATTAATGTGGTTTTATGACAGCTTTAATGAAAAGTATATCAGTCTAGTGGCACAGTACTATGATGTCATCACAGCTCAGATATATGGACATGAGCATACGGATAGCTTCCGGATCCTTAAGGATAATGGTGGTAAGTCTATATCCTTTAGATGGACAAGGAGACAGTCAGAATATCCTAAGATATCCATTTAGCAATTGATATTTTAGCAGGTGTAAAATTTAGTTAATTTTGGATGAAAAACATATACATGTATTTTTATACCCCCGCTCGACGATAGTCGGGTATATAGGGATCTTCATGTCCGTCCGTCCGTCACACTTTGGGTTTCCGGATGATAATTATAGTACCACTCAACCAAATCTTTTCAAACTTTAAAACAATGCTGTGGACCATTAAATACAGGTCAAGTTTGATTACGGTGTATTTCACATTTACCGTTCC
>MJUT01044488.1:86753-123269 GCA_002080005.1 Gigantidas platifrons | reverse complement strand
TGATATTTAAAGTATGGCTCAACCAAATCTTTTCAAACTTTAACACAATGCTGTGGACCATTAAATACAGGTTAAGTTCGAATACGGTGTATTTCATATTTACCGGTCCTGAGTTATGGCCCTTTTTCTCTTAGAAAATAGGGACTTTTTAGGTTTCCGGATGATATTTAAAGTGTGGCTCAACCAAATCTTTTCAAACTTTAACACAATGCTGTGGACCACTAAAAACAGGTCAAGTTCGATTACGGTGTATTTCACATTTACCGGTCCTGAGTTATGGCCCTTTTTCTCTTAGAAAATAGGGACTTTTTAGGTTTCCGAATGATATTTAAAGTACCGCTCAGCCAAATCTTTTCAAACTTTAACACAATGCTGTGGACCACTAAATACAGGTTAAGTTTGATTATGGTGTATTTCATGTTTACCGTTCATAAGTTATGGCCCTTTTTCTCTTAGAAAATAGGGACTTTCTAGGTTTCCGGATGGTATTTAAGGTACGACTCAACCAAATCTTTTCAAACTTTAGCACAATGTGATATACCATAAAATACAGATTAATTTCGATTATGGTGAAATTGACATTTACTGAATTATGGCCCTTTTTCTCTTAGAAGATAGGGACTTTAAAGGTTTCTGGATGAAAATTTCATAATTTGGAATGCGGGGGTATCTGTGATCACCATATCAACTTTCTCTAGTTGTGATTATTTTCAATTTTCTATTACACCATGTTTGACATGTAATTGTACTAGTATTTATATTGCCAATTGTGATCTAAAGGCTTATGTCTGTCGTTGTTCATCTGTAGACACAAGGGGTCGTCTCATTACTCCGACAGTCATAACTCCAACAGTTATTTCTCCGACACTCATAACTCCGACAGTCATTACTCCGACACTCATTAATACTCCGACCATGCATCCCGGACTGTATCATCATATCCTATCTAATCGCAACTCCAAACAACTATAGGATAATTGCACGGAGTGGATATTGAAAATATGATCACGAGTGCCGCAAAACGCATTAGATTAAACGAGTGTGCGGAACTTGCTACGCCGCACGAGTTTAATCTGAATGCGTTTCGGCACGAGTGATCATATATTCAATATTCACGACGTGCAATTGATTATTATATTTATTTCATTGACAAAAACAAAAGATATAGGTAGTCGAAAATTTAGATGAACTATGTTTTCAGTGTTTTAACCAAACTTGGCACAGTTGTTCCAAAGGTCTTATTTAAGTTGTGTTACTTTGTTTCGGATTTGTCTAAAAACATGGCTGTCATGAGATTCTGATTGGTCCATTTTCAGGAATCTTCTTCTTGAGAACCACTAAACGGATTTGAATGAAATTTGGTGTGAATGTTTCTATGAATGTCCTTAACAAATTTTGATAGTTTTTGGGCCATTTACGAATTTAAAAATGACCACTTGTGAAGGTCAAAATTTTATTGAAACTCTATGGGAAACAATATGTTCATCATCTTCTCGAGAAACACCCAACAGAATACTACAAAACTCGGCACATTTGTTATGTGTGTTTACAAGTGTCCTGTGCGGAGTCAACAAAGAAGTGAAGGAAAATAACAACAACAAAAAACCAAATCCAATCTTGGCCTTTTATATACAAACCCGGGGAGCACAGACAACAATCTAAAGAGGAAAAAACACACAAAATTACGAGCCCAATGAGTTCGACCGAATGCGAGTGAAGCAATTTCTGTCTGAAACTGTTGCAATGCACCCGCAGTATTGGTCGCGGGTAGTACAGGTCTCTTCAACAAACCCAATTCCGTACGCATCTGATGCAATGGTAGGTTAGGTGTCGCTCAACTATGAGACGACTTGATAACTTGAAAAGGTAGGCCATGTATTTTTGCTATCCTAAATTTTGAGGAAAATATGACGGGAATCGAAGAAACAAACTAATCAGAGAAAGCATTTTTATTAGATCTACATAAAATAATATTTTCTTTTGTAAAAAATATTTTCTTGGGCCGTGCTGAAAAGCTTTAAAAACAATAGCGCTGCATACAAAAAAAACTTCCGACTCCGGGATAAAAACTATGCCCTTTCAAGTTAAATGGGCAGTCCCGTACTGCATTTGGATTGCTAAAAGCGCCAGAATTGCAAAGACTGTCGGTCACTGTCGAAGTATTAAGAGTCGGAGTAATAAGTGTCGGAGTAATGATATTATCCCAGATACAATGGTTTTCCTTCAGTAACTTTTATTCAAGTGTACTGATCCTTCAGAATTTTCAACACAATGATCCTTGGCACAGAAAGGGTGTTGTTGATTTGGGGAATTGTAGCCTTGCTTGTTTCCAAACAACTAGCATCAAGATGCCAAAAAGGACCAATCGTTTTGTATTGGGATTGTTTATTGTTCATTTGTTTTTGATGTTTTTTTAAGCAAATTTCTGAAGAAAATTCATATCAGTTTTTTTTTTAGATAATTAATTTTTAAAAAGGGCCATGTTCTCCAAAATTTCCAATATTTGGAAGGTACCGCTACCTGTATGAAGAATTTTTAATCCAATCTTGTTTTTTTCTCTCTTTGAATTGATGTTCTTGAGAGCTTCTGATGGTATTTTGACAGATTTTATTTATCTTTTACAGTTTTTGAGATAAACAGTCTTATCGTTACGAGTCAGTAAAGAAACTTGCCCATTTCATTTTAGAAAAGAGGTTAAAGGGGGCCAAGTTCTGAAATTTTATGTATTTGGAAGGTATCTAGAATTTTTATTTTGCATCCAATTTTGATGTGTCTTTTTATTTGAATTGATTGTGCAGAGACCTTGCAGAAGTACATTGTATGTCAACATATTTCCTCTATCCCTTATAGCCATGCAAGGGATACAGGTTAGGTGAACCTCTAGTATATTACTGTCTTCCCAAATCATCAAGCTGTGTTGTGTTCTATGTCAGTATTTCAGGAATTTAAAAATATGCATGTTTTTACATCTCCTAAATACAATTAAAAATATCATATTCTTTTATTTACAGGGAAACCAATTGGTATGTTATTTTTAAGTCCAGCAGTGACTCCATGGAAGAGCACTTTACCAGGTGTCGGTTCTAACAATCCTTCTATAAGGTTGTATGAATACAACCAGCAGACTTATGAAATTTTAGATTATCACCAATACTATCTGAATCTTTCATCTGTTTTTACAACTAAAGTTGATAATTGGGAGAAGGAATATGATGCTAAGAAGGATTACAAATTAACTAGCTTAAATGCAGACTCTTTTACATTGGCTGCAAAATCATTCAGAAATGATCCAGTATTGTTTAAAAAATATCTTCAGTTTAATTCAGTCAGCCAAGATTTAAATCCAAAATGTGATGAAACTTGCCAAAAAATACATTTTTGTTCTATAACCGAGTTGAGGACAAAGAATTTCAAAGTTTGTTTGAATAACCACCAGACCACGACAACAGTAGATCCCACCCCACAACATTCCACAACACCAGTAGATCCCACCCCACAACATTCCACAACACCAGAGCCAAAGGAACCAGTATCACAAACTATGATCATAATCATCTGTACTCTTGCTGGTGTTGTGTTTGTATGTGCTGTAGTTGTAGCCATACTATGTATTAAAAGACACATAATTTTCATACCTCATCGATACTCAAGATTTTCATCGCCACTTTCCAAAGGACCAATTAATTAAGTAAATGAAGATTAAGATTCCAGAAATAGATACAATGCTATATTTTTTATACTGTTAATGCAATAATAATAATAATGTATAATGCTCATTAATTTTTTTATACCAACTTTTTGGATTCACCTGACCAAAGGTTGTGTGAGTTTGCCTCCACTTGGTGTCCGTCGTAAATTTTTCACATTTAAATCTTTTCCTCAGAAACTACTGTTCTAATTGAAACCAACATGGTTGGGATGCTTCTTGGGTTATAAATAAATAAGTTTTATTTAAATAAATAAGTTTTATTTAAAGTCGGCATGGTTAAAAACAACAAGCATACAAACATAAGCTCTAATGAGCTTTTGACCGACATACAACATAAATAACAATAATCAACGCATGCAAAAATAAATTAAAAACAAAGACAAAGTGAGCACTACAAGAAAAACACAGACATGTAAGTTGGTAGAAATCTGAAATAACTAAAGCATAAAAAGCAATTTAAAAGCAGATGTTATAGCTGAACAGAACTAAAATAATAAGCTTACATGAAAGCTAAGCATAACTAAAAGCTGATGTAACAAGCTACACAATAATAAAAACTAAGTATAACATATAAAAGATGGACATGAACTATTGATGGTAAAAAGCATACTTTAAAAGTCAGCACAAACTGAGCATTTGCAATCATTCCCATTCCATGACTTTAAAAATATTCTTGAACTGATTAAAATTAGATATTTTTTCTAAAGTCATCAGGTAGGTCATTCCATAAATGTCCCCTTTTATAATTGTATCAGACAGCCATGCCGTCCATTCAAGATGACGGCTGTTACTAAAAATAGAAATGTCATTACTTGTCTATTGTTGCTTTATTACAAATCAAAATGAGCTCAAATTTTAACTGCTGCAGCATGGCAATGAGCAGCTTAACAAATATTCTGGGGACCGTTGTTAACTTGTGATTATGCCAATCATATGATTAGCCATAATTACATTTTTAATTCCTAATCACATAATTAACTAATGCAATGATTAAATATGATTAGTTAATACATTGATTAAAAACAGTTTAGCAACAGAATTTAATCATTGCATTAGCTAAGTACATGCATGTGATTAGGAATTAAAAATGTAATTAGGGCTAATCATATGATTAGCTTAATCACAAGTTCAACAACTGACCCCCGGTTTTTGGTGAAATTTTTCTGTATTTATTTTGATGAAAAAAAATCACATTTAAATCTTCTCCTAAGAAACAAATTAAATCGAACTTGGCTGGTATGGTCCTTTCGTGGTCCCTTTCAAAATTATATCTGACAGCCATTGTAACGAAAAATTGAAAGAATTGCCTATTCCTGTTTTATTTGAAGTCAAAATGAGCAAAAATTTTAACTGCAGCTGCATGACAATGAGTATTTCAACATATCTTCTAGGTTTTCTGTGCAATTTTTCTTTCAGATGCTTTCTACCAATTGTGCAAATTAGGCTTACAAATGTATTTTGATTTTAAAGAATTGGCATAAATTTTCTCCCCAGAAACCATCAATTCATATACATGTATAACAAAATTAAACTGGGATGATCTGTGGATGGTCCACTTTCAAAATTATGTTCAACTGCACTGACCTCCATAAGAATTAAAATTTCTTTAATTAACCATTACTGCATCATTTTAAGTCAAACAGCACCTGCACGACAATGAGAAGTTCAACATTTCTTGTAGGTTTTTCTGTGAAATTTTTCTTTCAGGTAAATTTTAGATTATGCATATTTTGATAAAAAAAATCACATTAAATCTTTTCCTCAGAAACATAAGATGATATTATCTTTGGTTGGCCCATTTTCAAAATATGTGTAACACCCTCACCCTCCATCTAAGATGGCTATCATTACTATAAGGAGAATTTTCATCAAATAGAAAAAAAAAAGAATTGGCAGACTTTTTCAATACAATTCAGAAGCTGGTGAGCGATTACAAGATCATGTGATCCTCTTGTTGATAATTATGAAAACTGTATTTAGTTGTGTATAGTATACATTTATGTTTAGTATGGGGGCCGACTTGGTTGTGATCGTGATAGTTGGATTTAAAACTACCTTTGCAATCAGGCCCATCATCATTAAAGTTGTGAGTTCGAATCCCACTCATGGTGAGGTGTACACGACACAACATTGTGATCAAGTTTGTCAGTGGTTTTCTTTGGGTACTCTGGTTTCCTTCACCAATAAAACTGACTGCCACAATATAACTGAAATATTGTTGAAAGTGGTGTTAAACACCATAACCCTTAACTGCCCTGTTTAGTATATTATATGTGCAATGTATAATAATACCCTTTCCATAACTGCTTGTATAATTTGTACTAATAAAAAATATGTATTTTTTATGATGCTCATTTTTAAGCTAATTAACAAAAATTCTCCACAGACTGAGTACAATGTTTTATACACAAATGATTTCAGTGATCTCTGAATGCATTCTTTTGATAAAAAAAACATTGACAACTTGAAATAATTTATTCCTGAATTAACTTCTGACATGGCTTAGATACATGTAATTAATTAGAAATAAAATTTGAACAAGGAATATATTGTTTAATACTTTGTGACTTTATTTAAATCCATCTGCATCAGTTTCCATTGATTGTATGACTATGAATATTTTTTCCCTTAGCCAAAATTTATTTTGGGAGCCTTAAAAATTCCCATAGTACATGCAATCCTAAGAGTACAAAATACGAAAATATATCAAAATTTTGTTCATCAGTAATCAATATTTTTGATGGTAGCACACTGAAAAATGATTTGATTGATTGATTTTTGGTGTTTTAATGCCACTTTCAACAATATTTCAGCTATATCATGGTGACCAGTTTTAATGGTGGAGAAAGCCGGAGTACACGGAGAGAACCACTGACCATGGGCAAGCAACTGTTAAACTTTATCACTTGTGACTGCGAGTCGAGTGCACTCTTTTTGTAATTTACAAATGAAAAAAAAGCATGTAGGTCAATAGATGGTACTGTTGTGGGCCTTATGGACATGTATCTTGCTTATCACTGGCTACCAACAATTAGTAGAGCTATCTCCTTATAAACAGTCTTATTAGTTACTCTACAAGTTGTCTGGTAACACAAACAGTAGATGTTTCTTTTGGAGGAGTTGTACCCCTCAGTAAACAATCAAGTCCTATCTTTATATCCCTTGGGTCCTATAGAGAAGAGACATTATGATTGATTGACTGGGGTTTAACACGAGACATTATGATTGATTGACTGGGGTTTAACACGAGACATTATGATTGATTGACTGGGGTTTAACACCAACTTTAGCAGTATTTCAGCAATATTGTGGCTTAAGATATAATCATTCAAAAAACGTGCAATATCACTGACAGATGATCACATAACCGATGCCAACAGCTTATACAAAAGCATTAATTTTGGAATGAAGTGCATGATTGTTGTTGAATGCCAATGAACAATTTTCAGTTATGTCATGACGAGATCAAGTTACTTGTGATGAGGTCCACTTTGTTCTAGACTAAAATGCTGGGTTAGATTTTTATTGTGCTAGCTCACTGAAATAATAGTCCAGACATAGACATGTCACTCCACTTGGACAAGTTATCTAGACTATGGGCCAACCAGTCTTTATTTCCCATTCCTTAATGCTGTGTGCTTAGCAGAGAAACAACAAATACCAATTTTATACTCCTTGGTTTGACCCAACCACAATCTACTGCATGAAGGTTTTCTTTGATGGTGTTTAATGCCACTTTCAACAATATTTCAGTTATATCGTGGCGGTCACTTTTATTGGTGGGGGAAATCGGAGGACCCAGAGAAAACCACGACCTGTCACAAGTCACTGACAAACTTTATCACATAATGTTGTACACCTCGCCCTGGTTTAGATTCGAACTCGCAATATCAGTGGTGATAGGCACTGAATGCATATATAGGTAGTTGTAAATCCAACTACCATACAATCACGGCCACAATGGCCCCTTAATACATGAAGGGAATGGAATCAAGATGAATGGAATAATATAATGACATATAAATAATCTCCTTTTCTTGTGTTTTTAATTATGTGATTTTTTTAATAATGATATAGTACATGACTGAAAAAAATAATAATAAAGTGAGAACCAATCAGGTTCCTAGTTCTTCAATCTTTCTACGTTTATCTGACGTGTCTTCTGTGCCCTCGGCTTGTCTCTTGTTTTTGTTATTGTTCCAAAGTTTATCAAATGTAACAATTATACAAGTCATATTATCACATCCTGTGCCATCACCCAGTGTGTTGGGGGCCAAGCATCTGTCAAAAAGCTGAAAAACAAAAACAGAACAAAACTCAAAATGTTAATGATTAGATTTATTTCAGTACACTCTGATAGAACTTGCATTTAATATATCAATGAGGGCCTCGGGGAAGATTAGCTATTAACTAACTGTGTAACCATAAAGAATTTATTATTATTGTTTATGTATCCCAATATTTGTCGATTGCTGATCAAAAATATAATCATGGTTTCCTAAATTGTTGGGATTACGAAGTTCCAACAAAAATTAATAAAAGACATATGATATTTCTGTGAACTGCAAAATTTTTGGATGGTTGAATCACAAAAACCACAAAATTGGTTACTCATGAATGAAAAGTTTTTCACAGTATTCGTCAAGAAAGTATATAGATGTATATGAACATGAAGAAAGTCTGGAAAGTAAGAAATATAAAGTTGTGGAACAGTGCTCTTCATATCACACTCGCAGTAAGTGTTTCAGAAATAATGGGTTACTGGTACTTTCAATAACATTTCTGTTACCGTGAGTGATTATTGTTTAACACCAAATGAACAATTTTTCAACTATACAATGGTGAGAACAAGTTATATTTAATGAGATAATGTCTGCTTTGTACTAGACCAATACTTTTACAGGGGTTGAAAATTATTTTGGGCAGGCCCAAGCCCAGGACTTTTTCAACTTTTATAACCCAAGCCCGGTCAGTGATTTGCCAAGTCCCAATTTGTAGCCAGGATAAAGTTAGCAAAGGCCTGTGAAGGGTTGGCAGCTGCATGGGGATCATCAAGTTCCTTAAACCAATGCTTGACACATAACAAGTGCTCCTGGTGTTTATCATGTAACTTAAGTCCATCAATGCGTACATTTTTAGTTCCCCAAGTAAGGGCATCGTTCCTATCTGACAAGTGTGGAAATTTTCTACAGTACTTGCAGTACATTTCCTGAGCATTCTCAAAGACGACCCAAGGAAATTTATCTATCCATGAGTTTTGAAATGTTCTCGTTCATTTCTCCCTATCATACAAGATCTTTATTACTGGGAGTTTCAGGATCAGTTGGCTCGTCATCCGCTTTCCGTTTTTCCGCTTTTTTGACTAAAATTAAAATTAAGCAACGACATTTTTCTCAAAAGTTGTCAACATAAACATACGATTGATCAATGTTATTCTGACGCTTGACTTTACATAGGTATGTGGGAAGCGTATAGGTGATTCGGAACTCATTAATATTCATGAGGAATATCGATCCATCCAGGATGTGTATTACCGTTCTTAAAATAGCTTTTTAGTACTTATTTACAGTGAAAGGAGACGATTGACAAAAACTTGCATGTGATTTGAATTGAAAACAAGACGTTTAGAAAAAGGTGGAGTTTTTATGTTTTAAAGGCATGCCCGACGGGCTTTTACCATAGAAAAACGGCAAGCCAGAAGTTTCCATTTTCTAGTCCCGGGCGTCGGACTTGAGGAATTTTCAACCCCTGTTTTAGTTGGTAGACATGTCACTCTATTTGGACAGATTATCCTGATTCCTAGCCTTTGATCTTACTCATTAATGCTGAGAAGCAACAATTACCAATTTATAGTCTTTGGTTTGAACTGATCCTGGCCAACCCACAATCTCAATACTCAAAGGTTTTCTTGGTAAATTTCCTTTTTATGTTATGCTAATATATCCCTCATATTTACACTACCTGTTCACAAATAGAAGACAGCTGCTTTTTATTCTCTTCTTCTTTCATTTTTTCCCTTACAAAATCAACAACCTCTTGACTGGTCATAGAGTTCCTAAAATTAAATTCAATAAAAAAATTATACACACAATGAAACTTTAAATATTCATAAATATGCAGGTTTGCTGTCTATGGTCATATATTAACTGATTCAGGTTGAAATCTTGGTGCCCTTGGTCACATGGTAGTAGGATTTACCACTCACTTCAGCATCCATGGAGAGGTAAAGGTGTACTTAATATAATCAAGTTTGTAAGAACATTCAAGCTAACACTGCGATTCAGATAAATATCTTGGCCGAAACGATTTAATTTTTTTTTGGTCAAGCATTTGTTATTATACAATTAATGACTCTTAATGAGGTGGATACAAGGATTTATTAACACAAGAATATCATATTTACCGAGGCCCAGGGGACGAGGCAAATATATTATTCTTGGGTTAATAAATCCTGGTATCCATCGAATTGAAAGTCATTAATTGTTTTATTATTTGACACATTTTATATGTTTCTTTCACCCTTAAAATAAGCTTTGATCACAACATTTTCTTTGGTTTAGCTTGGTGGAATGTTATATTCACCCGTGTGACGTCACACGAGGTGAATTATTCAGAATATAATGTTTTATCAAAGATCGTTACTAGGGACGTCAGCCAATCAGAAAAAGACATTATCTGAAGTCATATAATAATATACGTAGATTTATTGCATGCTGGTGAGGGAAATATGAAAATTTATTCACCCAAGAGTATCATATTCCCTGATTGCATCGCCCGAGGGGAATATGATACTCGTGGGTGAATAATTTTTACTTTCATTCAATGTTTATACATTCTAAACCAGCTTTTCATTCATTTGTGATGATAAATTTACAAGATTAACAGTAATTAATAATAAAATCACTTAATTATGTCAAACAAAATGTTATTATTCACACACTTGTTCCCATAAAAAATAAATACAAAATGTATACTATTAATTACCAAATACCATCACAGGCTAATACAAGGAATTCATCATAAATCTACTATTACCTACCAAATACCATCACAGGCTAATACAAGGAATTCATCATAAATCTACTATTACCTACCAAATACCATTACAGGCTAATACAAGGAATTCATCATAAATCTACTATTACCTACCAAATACCATCACAGGCTAATACAAGGAATTCATCATAAATCTACTATTACCTACCAAATACCATCACAGGCTAATACAAGGAATTCATCATAAATATACTATTACCTACCAAATACCATCACAGGCTAATACAAGGAATTCATCATAAATCTACTATTACCTACCAAATACCATCACAGGCTAATACAAGGAATTCATCATAAATCTACTATTACCTACCAAATACCATCACAGGCTAATTAATACAAGGAATTCATCATAAATATACTATTACCTACCAAATACCATCACAGACTAATACAAGGAATTCATCATAAATCTACTATTACCTACCAAATACCATCACAGGCTAATACAAGGAATTCATCATTTTCTTGTAGCGTTGTTGTCTCAATATCTGGTAATGCTGTAATCATTTGTTCCCTAGGTGATTTTGTAGTGTTCCTTTTATAAAAATGATCGCCTACAAGAAATCGTAAAAAAAAGTCACGGCTAATATAAGTATTATATCAATACATTTATGTGTAGCCAGGTTTGAGAATGTTGTGTTTTGAAATGTTCATACCTTGTTTGTACCTTCTTAACATTTAATATTTGCATAATGTCAACCTCCCGAGTCAAAAACCGGGTCATGACCCCCATCAAAAATTAGATCATAGTGCATGACTTTTCTGGTTATTAATCGTATTTATTTTGTAAAATGATCATTATTTCTATCATCATCTTCTTCTACAGAAGGTTAATTGTCTTATTAAAAATACATGAGACTTTGACTTGTGCCTATTGTAATTATAATAATTATAATACTACCCATTCTATTTCAGATTGCATCTTAAAAAAAAACCACAGGAAAATTGCAACACAACAAATATAGTATATATCTTGAGGCTTCATATCAACACACAATAAACAGAACATTTGTACAGTGTTGTGGGCAATATTGAAGTAGCATTTCTGCTAAGCATGATTTCATTTGGTCCAGTGGATTCTTGAGAAGATTAAAAGTTTATAGATAATATATTATGGATGCAGCGTTGATAATACTTTGCCTATCAAAAGTGCTTCAGATTTAGGAAACTGATGAAAATTTGACACTTTCTTAAACTATGTTGACGCACAATGTGTTACCTATAGCTCTGGACATATTTAGTCCTCCATTGACTCGACCCTCCTCTGTTACTTTGCCGCCAGCAGCCTGAATACGATTTCTTTCCATGTCATCTTCAGGCTTGTGGTCAAAAGAAAGATCAACAGCTTTCCCACCTCTACTCAAAATACACCTAGAGTCTCCAGCATTGGCAACAATAATCTGTTTGTCTCTAATTAATGCCACCACTGCTGTGCTGCCACTATCTGAACCTGGCTATAATTAAGTCAAAATGCTGCTAGGATTTATGAATGGATGGTAATTTACCAGATCATTAAATATCATTCATGGTTCAGTTTATTGGTATGTATTGTCACTTTCAGCAATTTTTATGCAAAATCAGACCTGATGGGGAAGAAAAGCCTGAATTGTTCTGCTATATGTTTGTTTGTTTGTTTGATGGTGTTTAATGCCACTTCAACAATATTTCAGTTACAGCAAAACCCTGTTAAACCGCCACCGAAGAAAACCATCGACCTGTCGCAGGTCACTGACAAACTTTATCACATAATGTACACCTCATCCTGATCACGATTTGAACACACATCAGTGGTGATAGGCACTGATTGCATAGGTAGTTATAAATCCAACTACCATACGATCACAGCCACGACGACACCTTCTGCTATATCCAGACTACAAAACTTGATAGTGGTAGAAAGGACAGACAGCTTTGAACTTGGCAAATTATCTTGTCATCTGATGACTAAGTTACCACAAAAGATGGCCCACTTCGACTAATACATCAAAACGTTTTTCTATAAATAAAAAATCTAAATTTCATTACATACACCAACAAGAGATATCAATGGACACAATAAATTTGCTAGTTTGACTGAATGTGAAGAAGATGTTTCAATACCTCCTCAGTATGTTGTTCTTCTTCTACACCTAGATTGTCAGTTTCATCTTCATCTTCACTTTCCTCTTCTTCATCCTCACTACAGACAATAAAAACATATGTATCTTAACCAGCGACATTTTTTGTGTCTGTCTCACTCCAGGACCAGGATTTCCTATCTTAACCAGCCACATTTTTGTGTCTGTCCCACTCCAGGACCAGGATTTCCTATCTTAACCAGCCACATTTTTGTGTCTGTCCCACTCCTGGACCAGGATTTCCTATCTTAACCAGCCACATTTTTGTCTGTCCCACTCCTGGACCAGGATTTCCTATCTTAACCAGCCACATTTTTGTGTCTGTCCCACTCCTGGACCAGGATTTCCTATCTTAACCAGCCACATTTTTGTGTCTGTCCCACTCCAGGACCAGAATTTCCTATCTTAACCAGCCACATTTTTGTGTCTGTCCCACTCCAGGACCAGGATTTCCTATCTTAACCAGCCACATTTTTGTGTCTGTCCTACTCCAGGACCAGGATTTCCTATCTTAACCAACCACATTTTTGTGGCTGTCCCACTCCAGGACCAGGCCCCGGCACCACAAAACTTTTTCTTTGCTGAGCAAACTTTTTTTGATCAAATCTGTGTTCTCAGCCAATCAAATTTGAGTATTTCCTTATTTGAGAATATTCTCAGACTTAAGTAAATTCTCAAGTTTTGTGGCGCCAGGGCCAGGATTTCCAAAGTCGTATGTTGTGGTCTTTTTATGTTCAATGGGTTGAGGTGAGATCTGGCCCCGATGCCACAAAACTTTTTCTTTGCTGAGCAAACTTTTTTTGCTCAAATCTGTGTTCTCAGCCAATCAAATTTGAGTAATTCCTTATTTGAGAATATTCTCAGACTTAAGTAAATTCTCAAGTTTTGTGGTGCCGGGGCCTGCTTATTTGTTTTGTTGATATTGGTGGACTAATATTCAGCATAAACTGATTAAGTTGTGGTTATTTGAAAACTTCTGTTATATATGTTAAAGTGACCAACATGGATGGAAAAAAGTGCAGCTGTCATACACAATGCAGGAAAAACAAAGCCAGTTGTTTGTTTTAAGCTAGATTTATTATTTCAGAGATTTTTTTTGATCACGTAATTAGAAATCAAACTTTGAACATGCATGTGCTTGATAAAAAATATTGCAAGGAAAACTATTAATCAAATATAAACCAAATCTTTGTTAAAAAGTTTGAAGATACCAAAGGGGTAATCAGTAGCTGTAAATTGATACAATCCATCAAAGTGGTAGTCAGTAGCTGTAAATTGATACAATCCATCAAAGGGGTAATCAGTAGCTGTAAATTGATACAATCCATCAAAGTGGTAATCAGTAGCTGTAAATTGATACAATCCATCAAAGGGGTAATCAGTAGCTGTAAATTGATACAATCCATCAATAAAATGATCCTAAAACTAAAAGTAGACAATAAGACAAAAGATAACTAAAGATTGAGCAACATAAACCCATTTAAAAACTGGTGGTGAACTTACAAGCTCTGGAAGGGTCAACGGTTCCTGTCGTGTTGATCTTGTTAAATATCTGATAATGCATATACATTGTAATTCATACTAACCTATCAAATTCAACATCCTCGTCACTACCAGAGAAGTCTTCATCTTCCTCTTCATTATAATCATCTTCATCTTCTTCCTTTGATTTTATGTCACTACTGCCACCAGCTGTTTCTGCTATATTTGATGATGATGCATCCTCTTGCATATCCTCTCCATGACTTCCTTGGCAAACTTCATTTGAACTGCCAATCTGTGCTGTCTAAAAATTTAAATTCCTTGTTTGAAATCTGTTAACTGTTTTTATAAGAATTTCTTCATGGTATCTTAAAAGTTGACATGTACTTTACAGTCTAGAGTAGTACAGAGTAAGAGTGGGGGTTGTTAAAGACATGATTATTCCTGATGCAGTCTTCGAAATTAAGCGGCAGTCCGAGGCCCAATGCATGTAAATTTGTACACGCCGGGTGTATAAAATGAGTAGTTCAACAAGCCCAACAGGCCTGTGAAAAAAAAGTCATATAGTTTCAAAAGTTGATTTCATAAGATATTTTGTGTAGATATTTTAAGATTTTCCGATGTTCGAAATAGATTTAGGTGTGTCTGTTTTATGCAATTTGATTGGTTGATATTTTTACCATCATGTAGGTTTTAACTAGAGAAAGTTGATCGGGTGATCACAGATACCCCCGCATTCCAAATTTTCATCCAGAAACCTTTAAAGTCCCTATCTTCTAAGAAAAAAAGGCCCATAATTCATGAATGGTAAATGTCAATTTCACCATAATCGAACTTAATCTGTATTTTATGGTACATCACATTGTGTTAAATTTTGAAAAGATTTGGTTGAGTCGTACCTTAAAAATAATCAGGAAACCTAAAAAGTCCCTATTTTCTAAGAGAAAAAGGGCCATAACTTATGAACAGTAAATGTGAAATACACCATAATCAAACTTGACCTGTATTTTATGGTATACAGCATTGTGCTAAAGTTTGAAAAGATCTGGTTGAGCGGTACTTTAAATAGCATGCGGAAACCTAAAAAGTCCCTATTTTCTAAGAGAAAAAGGGCCATAACTCATGAACGATAAATGTGAAATACACCGTAATCCAACTTAACCTGTATTTGATATTCCACAGCATTATGTTAAAGTTTGAAAAGATCTGGTTGAGCCATACTTTAATTTATCATCCGGAAACCTAAAAAGTCCCTATTTTCTAAGAGAAAAAGGGCCATAACTCTGGAACGGTAAATGTGAAATACAACGTAATCGAACTTAACCTGTATTTAATGGTCCACAGCATTGTGTTAAACTTTGAAAAGATTTGGTTGAGCGGTACTTTAATTATTATCCGGAAACGAAAAGTGTGAAGGACGAACGGACATGAGGATCCCTATATACCCCCGACTCTTGTCGAGCGGGGATATAAAAAAGAACGAGAAGCAGGGTTCACGTTAGAGGACAAAGAAGTTGCTTTGTGAAGGTTGACTTCGATTTCTCGTTGGTCAAAAGCGAAGTTCAAGTAGCCTTGTAATTTTGAAGAGTCACCCTATCACTGTATGGTAAGAACAACGGCAACGCTTGTTTGGTATCGCTTCTGGTTTAGCAGAAAAAAACAACTGAGGCATATTATTGACATATTTTAACCTTTGCAAAGGAGATAAGAACCACAGACTATTGTATGTACTTTATCTATGAATTTCCCTGTAAAACCATTTGAAATCTGATATTTATTATTGTTAAATATCTGAGAAATTAGCATATGACAGAGAGTTAGTCGATTTTGTTGCCATTCTGTACACATAATTGAATCTAAACCCCTTCACGATGATTCTTTATTGAGAAAAATATTCTCCTTTTTGTGTTCAGCAATATTCCATTGAAAAAGTGTGCAAATTAACTGTTGCTAGTGCAATGTTTACCACGAGGGTGAAAGGTTAGTGTACGTGTTTGGTCTCGTAAAAAACAAAAATAAAACCTTCTTCTCCTCACTGGGTACTAACTAATATTGTTTGGCCAAGATCAAAAGTAAGGAACTAAAAATAATGTCCAGAAATTAATTAAGATTGCTTGACCTTTATTTCAAACCAATAATGTAACAACTGGAATTAAAATTTAATGGATGTTCAACACCCATAAAAACACAGCTAGCACGACATTTAAATATATTTGGCTTTAAATGCATACCTGTTTAGAATCTGAACTACTGACACCAGAACTTTCAAGATCTGTTATTTCTGTCGTTTTAGAACTCCCAGATGATGAACTAGCTTGACATGAACTAGATATTCCACCTACATCAGTAGATACACTTGAAGAGCTGGCTTCATCCTTCTGATTGCTGCTAGAACTTCCACATGATAAGGCTGATGAACTTTGCTCACATGATGAGGACCCTTCTGAAGAGTTTGAAATTGTAATTTGTGGTGACAATTTTGATGAATTGTCAGCTGAGCTACTGACTGTGTCTTGTTGAACAAATGACAAAGAACTGCTCATTTGACTTTCTTTTTCTAAATTAATGTTATTTTCATTTTCTGCATGTCCGTTTGTGATTTTATCATCTAATTTTTCCTCTGTATTTGCATTTTCATTTGAGTCCATGATCTCTGTATCTCTAACATTAGGAAATGGTAGTTTTTTAGGTTTAATAACGGGTGAGTTCACTTGTACTTTTTTGCGTAAAATTCTAGTTCTAGGTTGAATGCTTTCCCCTGTTTCATATTGAGCCATTAAATCCTCTATTGGCATGTCAGCTTCTTGTCTCAATAATTCAGCTTCAGATCGTCTTTTTGCAGGTGTCTCTACAATACAAAATAAGATTTTGTGTATTAATGACAGTTGGTAGATCTGATGCATAAAATAGTTAATAAAAGGAACCAATGATTTCGCTTGCAAGTGAGTACATGTAGGCATTCAAGATTTCAATGGAGTCGAGTATGATGACGTGCAGCCTGTATACAAGGAAGCATAGGAATACATTGCATTTGGATGTATAATTTTGAAATACATGTACAATGTAGTTGAACTGAAAAAAGTTCTGAAATGATACAAAAAATATTGTAATATATTAGAAAACAGATAAACTTCAAGTACAGAGTTGTAATAAATTTGAATCCATGGTGTGTGCTAAAGTCAGGAAACCTAGTACAAAACTACAAATTATATTTTTAGTTACTGTGATATTCATCTTTGGATAAAAAACAAAAATCAGGTTTTCCCACATTGTACAATGTACTTCTTAGTATATCACAAGTAAATGGTTAATTTCAGCTATATCGTTTCCATCAGTGTTATTGGTGGAGGGAACCACCGACTTGTCGGAAGTCACTTACAAACCTGACAAACTTTATCACATAACGCTGTATTGAGTACACCTCGCCTGAGCAATATCAAATTCAAAACTTTAGTGATGATAGGCACTGTTGTAAATCTATTATACGATCACGACGGCACAGGTAACCTATGGAGCTTATTACACAAAATAGGTAACTTGTGGAGTTTATTACACAAAATAGGTAACCTATGGAGCTTATTACACAAAATAGGTAACCTATGGAGCTTATTACACAAAATAGGTAACCTATGGAGCTTATTACACAAAATAGGTAACCTATGGAGCTTATTACACAAAATAGGTATCTCATGGAGTTTATTATGCAAAATAGGTAACTTGTGGAGTTTATTACACAAAATAGGTAACTTGTGGAGTTTATTACACAAAATAGGTAACTTATGGAGTTTATTACACAAAATAGGTAACTTATGGAGTTTATTATGCAAAATAGGTAACTTATGGAGTTTATTATGCAAAATAGGTAACTTGTGGAGTTTATTACGCAAAATAGGTATCTCATGGAGTTTATTATGCAAAATAGGTAACTTGTGGAGTTTATTACGCAAAATAGGTATCTCATGGAGTTTATTATGCAAAATAGGCAACTTGTGGAGTTTATTACACAAAATAGGTAACTTATGGAGTTTATTATGCAAATTAGGTAACTTGTGGAGTTTATTACACAAAATAGGTAACTTGTGGAGTTTATTACACAAAATAGGTAACTTGTGGAGTTTATTACGCAAAATAGGTAACTTGTGGAGTTTATTACGCAAAATAGGTAACTTGTGGAGTTTATTACACAAAATAGGTAACTTGTGGAGTTTATTACACAAAATAGGTAACTTGTGGAGTTTAATACACAAAATAGGTAGCATTTAAAATACTATAACTCAGATTTGTAGCCTGACCAATACAACAGCAGTCTTCGAACTAAGCCACAAGCCCGACGGTCCTGGCCAGTAAAATCGGCCGCAGACTTCTAAAATATCACAAGTGAGAAGACCGACGGGCTTGTGTGTCAAATCATTGGTTTCCACCGGACTGACTCTGAAATACTGGGTTTGTTGTATAAAAGAGCTCTTTTGATCTCCAATTTGTCCATAATTTATTTTGATTAAGACTAAAGTGAAACGCCAGATCAAAACTTTTATTGTATCATTTATCGTTGTTCCATGCTATGATGAAGTTCAAGGACATTGACAAAATTAAAGTCGCAATCTCAGAAACGCTTTAATGAACGTAAAAAATCAATATTTGAAATATATATATATACAAGAATCACTCCGGACCGGACACGTAAAAATTATCGGATATCAATTTGGCACCAAATTTAGACTGCGCAAAATACGATAGATGACTTGATATAGGCTTTCGAGAAATATTGATGAAATCTTTGAAATGGACAAATATTACAAGCTTTTTCCTGATTAAGAAAAAAGGTTGAAAAGATCTACTAAAATTTTTATTTCTGAAATTCTCTGTGAATTTAAATAAAATACTTTGCTTTATTTACATGCATAAAAAAATAATTCTACGAAATGTTTACTTTAAAGCCGACTTGTTTTAACCAACAATGTTCAGAAAAATATATATACCGTATTTTATGGACGATAGGTCGATATTTTTTTTCCTCAACACGCTGGCTTCGACCTATCATCCACATCGACCTATACAAGGATGAAGTTGAAAAATCTGGAACCCCTAAAAAAAATCTCAATAAAAACGACGATTTTGTTGACAGTATACCTTTATTTTGCTGTAGGTTTTTTCATGAATAAGAAGACTGAAATTATCGATGTTCTTGGTGTTATTTTTTTTTAATTAAAGCAATAAAAATATACTAACACTAACAGGGGGTGCAATTCCGGGAATAAAATGTTCAACATCCGGAAAAAAAAATCAATATTCAATGATCGAAAAATGAAGTGTTAACGAAAATCAGTTCAATATTGTATTGTATAATAAAAAATTATATACTATAAAAAATGTGTTGTTGAAAAAAAAATCACAGGGTGGATCGTTTATAAAATTATTATCACAAAATATCTAAATATAGCTATAGGCCTATAGCTTTTCATTAAACACGAGGGGTACCGAACACGAGCATGCGCACGAGGTTGTAGTAAAACATGGCGGTTGCAATATTATATCTCACAATACACGTGGTGAACAAGCTTTTTATACTAAATGTACTGGAAAATAATTATCGATTTCGTTAAATTATAATGTTCTACACTTGAATTGGTCAATTAGGAACAAATAAAATAATCACCATGAGATAATCAACACAGGTGAACCTCTGTCGGCACTTATCCTGATCAGTTGAATGAAAACTTACTGGACCGAGACAATCACATAAATTGTGTACTAATAATTGAACACAGTTTAAAGGTGTGTCAATAAAACTGCACAAGGTGATACATTGTTTTGACAGCTTAATTATTTTATTGTATGAACATTCGTTTACCATCTATTGTGACACCCACAGATGGCCTGATTTGAATGTCGTCGATGTCTGGGTTTATAAACCGGACTCGTCATAAAAAAACACACAAACATAAGTTTAAAAACATAATTTTATTTAATTTAACTTTCATAATTATTTCTTTTATGACACAAAAGAATAGTATTCTTGAATTAATACTTGCATATACTTACCGAAGAACGTTACAGGACAAATGTTTACCGATGTAAAAAAAAACCTGTTCGACCTATGGAATGCTTCGACCTATCTTAGTATTCCCCAAAAAATTTAGCCGAAAAGCAGCAATTTGACCTATCGTCCCCATCGACCTATAGTCCGTAAAATACGGTAGTTAATTTGCGTTACTAAAACAATAAATGGTAAATTGATATCCCTTGGTTGAAAGCAACCACTGCAGGAAAAGCTTGATATTTTTGTGAGAGAATAGACAATTAGCTGCCAATTGATATAATAATAAAAATGTGAAATTATTATTGTTTTTATTCAGGCCAGTAAATTTGCATTCGGACTCCTGAATTCTACAACTTAAGAAGTCTGAATGGCTTGTGGGTCAAAAATTTTTCGTGAAGACTGCAACAGTACCATTTGTATGCCACAATTATATATAGTACAGTATCATATCAAACCTTCTTCATCAGATTCTACTCCAGCCAAAATCTTCAATTCTTTCACAACCAAAGGAGTGGTCAACAAGGCATCAAAACCCAGATAAGCTTCTTCTAATGCAGCAGACAGCTTTCCTTCTGTATAACAAGTTGTATCCTTGATAAACTGTGGTAAATTAGTGGCACAATATTGTGCTACTTCTGCACCTGAAGTAAAGTATTAAGATACTTTAATACATGAAATTAACAGCATTTAAAAACCATCAAACCTTGTGACAATATTGAAGGAGAGAGTAAGTGATTGTTGTTTAATGTGAAATGAGCAATTTTTCAGCTACATTATATATCACGGTAAGAACAGGTTGAATTTCGATGAGATGTTTCCTTTGTACTAGGCCAACATGCTTAGTTGGATTTTTATTACTAACTCGTTGAAACAACAGTCTGCGGGTAGACATGCTGTTCCATTCGAACACATTATCCAGATTTCAAGCCAACCGGTCTTTGCTCTTACTCCTTAATAATATGTGCTTAGCCGAGAAGCAGCAAATACATATTCTTTAGTTTGACCTGACATGGGCTCGAACCTATGATCTATTGCACCCTAGGTGAGTACACTAACCCTTTATTTTTTTACACCACCAATATCATATGGTTTGAAGCCCAAGGAACAAACAATTTGAATTGGAAATATCTTGAGTATTCTTATTATCCAGGAATTTACTACAAACGGATGAAATAGTTACTTCAAATTATTCAAGAACAAGTTTAAAATACAGATGTAATGAGGCTAGGCTGCAATATCAACATAATTTGATTAACCATAGAATCCGGGTCAAAATAAATGGTTTTACCCACAAACACGAAACCACAGACATTTTGGCATCTAGTCATCTCAGATAATCTTTCATTCAGTACTTCTCTACAATTTCATTACACCACAATGCTGTTCCATATTTAAAATTTTATGATTCATTTTTCATGTTCATGGTCTACGGACAGATATTTTTATAGCAACAAGTGAAATAGGAGATAATACGGTCTAAAAAGTTAACTATGCAACAGGCCACATACGGCTATTCTTAATTAACTGTTGCTCCTGCAAGTTGTATATAACATGAGACTGATTTATGTCTGATCCTCGTGGAGAGTTGTGTATTTAATTCATCCAGAACAAGCCGTGGATACAGATGCTCCAATTGGAGTTGTTCCCCACAGTGGAGAAAATAGGTATCATAAACAGAACATTTGATTTATCAGTTCAGGCTTCTTCTTACCTCCATGTCCATCATACACAGCAAACAGTGCTGTATTTTCATCAAAGTCAGGAATACAGTTGTGTGCATCCTACAAAAAAAATTTATTATTGATTACTGGGATGCTTTAAGTTTAGATTCTCAATCAAAAGGTAATTAGTCCAACTTGTGCATCTTTTGGTACATTTTGTATTATTTGTAAAATAATGGTGAATTCCAAACACAAGTGATTAGTTCAGGATTCATCTAAACAAGTTGCAAGTATCATTAATTGATCGTTGTTTGATGCAAAGTGGGCAACATTCCAGTAGTATAATATTTATTGAGAACAAGTTTACAAACAATAAATCATGTAGGTTAAAATCAAGCTTGACCTTGTTTATCACAATAAATCATGTAGGTTAAAATCAAGCTTGACCTTGTTTATCACAATAAATCATGTAGGTCAAAATCAAGCTTGACCTTGTTTATCACAATAAATCATGTAGGTCAAAATCAAGCTTGACCTTGTTTATCAATCTAAATGAGGGCTCGGGTGGCTCAATGAGTTAGGTAGTTGGATTACCTAACAACTCATACAAGCCTATCACCAATACGGCGTGGGTTCGCGCCCAGCTTTGTAAATTACAAACCAGCAGAGGCTCCCAGGAGCCTGTAATCGCTCACCTGGATCAAAGCTGCTTTCAATAACAACGCAACTGTACTGTGGTGGCCATCTTGGTGGGAGAGCATGACTGCCGGACACAATTTTGGAAAAGGACCATCGAATGACTTTTCCATCAAAGTTTGGTTCTAATTGAGTTACTGGTTCCAGACAAGATGGTTTTTATGTGAATTTCCCATAGGGTCCTATGTTAAACTAAGTTCAGCTGTGCAGCCATCTTGGTCAGAGGGCGGGACCACCAGACACAAATTTGGAAGAGGACCATCCAATGAATATTTTATCAAAGTTTGGTTCCAATTGAGCTACTGGTTCCAGACAAGAAGATTTTTATGTGAATTTCCCATATGGTCCTATATTAAGCTAAGTTTTGCTGCGAGGGCCATCTTGGTCGATAGATCTTGACATACTGAACATGTTTGCAGTTTAAACTTAACATCTATCTCTTATAGTTTTTGAAATATAAGATGAAAAGTATTAAAATTTTAAAAATTTGATGAAAAAAGGACAATAACTCCAAGATGGGTAATCAGATTTACTTCAAAATTGCAGGGTATGTAGATCTTGACATGCTTAACATGCTTGCATTAAATATTAACATCTATCTCTTATAGTTTTCGAAATAAAAGACGAAAAGTATAAAAAAAATGAAAATTTGATGAAAAAAGGACAATAACTCCTAAATTGAGTAATGGGATTTACTTCAAAATTGCAGAGTAGGTAGATCTTGACATGCTGAACATTTTTGTAATTTAAATTTTGAAAAGTTGATGAAAAAAGGGCAATAACTCCAAAATGGGTTATGGGATTTACTTCAAAATTGCAGGGTAGGTAGATCTTGACATGCTGCACATTTTTGTAATTTAAACTTAACATCTATCTCTTATAGTTTTTGAAATAAAGGACGAAAAATATTAAAATTTGAAAAAAAGTGGGGGAATAACTCCAAAATGGGTAATGGGATTTACTTCAAAATTGCAGGGTAGGTAGATCTTGACATGCTGCACATTTTTGTAATTTAAACTTAACATCTATCTCTTATAGTTTTTGAAATAAAGGACGAAAAGTATTAAAATTTTGAAAATTTGATGAAAAAAGGGCAATAACTCCAAAATTGGGTAATGGGATTTACTTCAAAATTGCAGGGTAGGTAGATCTTGACATGCTGCACATTTTTGTAATTTAAACTTAACTTCTATCTCTTATCGTTTTTGAAATAAAGGACAAAAAGTATTAAAATTTTGAAAATTTGATGAAAAAAGGGCAACAACTCCAAAATGGGTAATCAAATTTACTTCAAAATTGCGGGGTAGGTAGATCTTGACATACTGAACATTTTTGTAGTTTAAACTTAACATCTATTTCTTATCGTTTTTTAAATAAAGGACGAAAAGTATTAAAATTTTGAAAATTTGATGAAAAAAGGGCAACAACTCCAAAATGGGATCTCCTTGAAAATTGCAGGGTAGGTAGATCTTGATATGCTGCACATTTTTGCAATTCAAACTTAACAACTATCTCTTATAGTTTTTGAAATAAAGGACGAAAGTATTAAAATTTTGAAAATTTGATGAATAAATGACAACAACTCCACAATGGGTAATGGGATTTCCTTGAAAATAACAGGGTATGTAGATCTTGAAATGCTGCACATTTTTGCAATTTAATCTTAACCTCTATCTCTTATAGTTTTTAAAATATAAGACGAAAAGTACAAAAATTTCAAAAATTTGATGAAAAAAGGGCAATAACTCCAAAATGGGTAATCAAATTTACTTCAAAATTGCGGGGTAGGTAGATCTTGACATACTGAACATTTTTGTAGTTTAAACTTAACATCTATCTCTTATCGTTTTTTAAATAAAGGACGAAAAGTATTAAAATTTTGAAAATTTGATGAAAAAAGGGCAACAACTCCAAAATGGGTAATGGGATCTCCTTGAAAATTGCAGAGTATGTAGATCTTGAAATGCTGCACATTTTTGCAATTTAATCTTAACTTCTATCTCTTATAGTTTTTGAAATATAAGACGAAAAGTATTAAAATTTCAAAGCAGATGAAAAAAGGGCAATAACTCCAAGATGGGTAATCAGATTTACTGCAAAATTGCAGGGTACGTAGATCTTGATCTACTGAACATTTTTGTAGTTTAAACTTAACATCTATCTCTAATAGTTTTTGAAATAAAGGACGAAAAGTATTAAAATTGTGAAAATTTGATGAAAAAAGGGCAATAACTCCAAAATGGGTAATCAAATTTACTTCAAAATTGCAGAGTAAGTAGATCTTGACATACTGAACATTTTTGTAATTTAAACTTAACAACTATCTTTTATCGTTTTTGAAATAAAGGACGAAAAGTATTAAAATTTTGATGAAAAAAGGGCGACAACTCCAAAATGGGTAATGGGATCTCCTTGAAAATTGCAGGGTAGGTAGATCTTGACATGCTGCACATTTTTGCAATTCAAACTTAACAACTATCTCTTATAGTTTTTTAAATAAAGGACGAAAGTATTAAAATTTTGAAAATTTGATGAAAAAATGACAACAACTCCACAATGGGTAATGGGATTTCCTTGAAAATAACAGGGTATGTAGATCTTGAAATGCTGCACATTTTTGCAATTTAATCTTAACCTCTATCTCCGATAGTTTTTAAAATATAAGACGAAAAGTACTAAAATTTCAAAAATTTGATGAAAAAAGGGCAATAACTCCCAAGATGGGTAATCAAATTTACTTCAAAATTGCGGGGTAGGTAGATCTTGACATACTGAACATTTTTGTAGTTTAAACTTAACATCTATCTCTTATTGTTTTTGAAATAAAGGACGAAAAGTATTAAAATTTTGAAAATTTGATGAAAAAAGGGCAATAACTCCAAAATGGGTTATGGAATTTACTTGACAATTGCAGGGTAGGTAGATCTTGACATGCTGCACATTTTTGCAGTTTACACTTAACATCTACATGTATCTCTTATAGGTTTTGACATATAAGACGAAAAGTATTAAAATTTTAAACATTTGATGAAAAAAGGGCAATAACTCCAAGATGGGTTATCAGATTTACTTCAAAATTGCAGGGTAGGTAGATTTTGACATGCTGAACATGTATGCAGTTTGAATTTAACATCTATCTCTTATAGTTTTTGAAATAATGGACAAAAAGTACAAAATATGCCTAATTTGCATAATCGGTAGAAATCGGCTGCAAGAAAAATTTCACAGAAAAACTTGTAATATATGTTTAACTACTCATTTCCATGTAGCTGCAGTTAAAATTTGAGCTCATTTTGACTTATACTAAAGCAGCAATAGACAATTGAAATTTCATCCCCCCCTTTTTTCTATTTTTAGCTTGGCGGCCATCTTGGTTTGAAGTCGGGATCACCGGACCCAATTTTGGAAGGGGGCCATCCAAGGACCATTCCACCAAAGTTTGGTTGCAATTGGCCCAGTAGTTTCTGAGGAGAAGATTAAAATGTGAAATGTTGACGGACGGACGACGGACGAAAAGTGATGGCAATAGCTCACCTGACCCTTTGGGTCAGGTGAGCTAAAAAAGGGTGCACTAGACTCGCAGCCGCAAGTGATAAAATTTACAAGTTGCTTGCCCATGGTTGGTGGTTCTACTCCAGCTTCTTCCACCACGAAAACTAGTCGCCATGATATATTTGAAATATTGCTGAAAGCAGAGATTACCGAAGTCTGTTTCACTTTACCAGACATTCTGAACTATTGTTTCAGTAAGCTAGTGTTTGTCTAGTGAATAGTAAATAGCAGACATCATTATCATCTCATCGAATGTAACTTGTAGTCTTGTACTTGCCATGATGTATCTGAAATATTGCTCATTTAGCATTAAACAACAATCACTCACTGACAAACCAAAAGGTGCACAATCAGCTGTGGTGGCAGTGTGGGAAACGTTTTTCTCTCTCTTTATCTCGCCATTTTGGCTAGTTGTTTCAAAATTGTACTTGCCAAATTAGAATTGCACATGCCAAGTTTGGCCAGTGGGTAGATATTTCTACTTGCCAATGATCTAATGCAAATATTTTACATGAGAAATAATAACAAAGATTTATAACATCTTTATTCATTCTGTATACCGCCGAAATAACTGTTTAGAACATCAAATTTAATTGCTGCAAAATCCTACTCGGACTCGAAAATTACGATTTTTTAACATTTACCTTTTTACCATATATAAAGTCCACCCAAACCCAATTTTATTAGCTATCATCAAGTTTTACTCTACCGAATCCGTATTTAAAATAATCTGAATCGTTGGCATTGAACTTTGGGAAGCATATATATTCATTTTATTTGATACCGTTTCGGAATAGGACGCCATCTTTTAGCGTTTTCTATCAATAGGAGAAATCAATATGGCAGACGTGAAACATTGCACCGCTAGTCTTATCAACAATTTTGAAGGATTTCTTCACATCATTTATTGTCGAATCAAAAATTTTACGGAATCATTGACTGAAAAACTACTTCGTCAAGTTGGTTGACAGGGGAGAGTGCAAAATAATTGGAACTCGCCTCACGATGTTTGGTCGCCGGATTGTCGAGTTCTTACATAAACATACTGGCCAAATTTTTTCTCTTCTCGCTTTTGGTGAGCTGTGGTTTCTTTCACTGGGTGGCCATTTTTAATAATTGGAAGGGGATCACCTCAAGACTATTTGGGCCAAATTATGTTTCATTCCATCAAATGGTTCTGAAGAAGATGTAGGAGATGAAAGTCAAAATGTGAAAAGTTAAAGGTTGAATGCTAAGTGAAGGGAAAAACTCAAACAAGCATTTGGTTCGGTTCACTGTTGAGCTAAATAATAACATCAAATTGGATGCAAAATAAAATTTAAGTATACCTTCAAACTATGAAATTTTGGAATTTGGGTGCTTTTATGATAACATTTTTTCTAGACCGAATTATTCTGTCGTTTAGAAAGCCCTTTCTATCATTCTATATTTATCTTTTACTTATCTGACATTTTTCTTCTTTTTTTTTATGCTGCTTTCTACGACAGAACGACCTCTTGTTCAAAATCGTGAGATCGCTTCCATTTTAGGAAGCGCTGGAATTTCAGTCGATTTTTATGTTTATGTGCCGATAAACACCTACTGATGTGTAGAGGACCAATTTTTCTACATATTTATCACGGTCCTCCATATTCATTTGCTCAGATTATCCCTCTAAACCCCATTTTTATGGGTCACCGCTTCAATCCTATGTTGACATCTTTCCTTCGCCATTCTAACGATTTCGACCAATCAACTCACGTCTAGCTTCCAAAGAGCGGTCTCACTATTTACCGACAAGAAGCATAAAGAACCAAATATATTTAGTTTATGGCATTAATAAAGATAAATGTATAAAATTAAAGGCATATTAAATATTTCAACAAATAGAATATCTACAATTTGTATAATATGAAATTTAAGTGTTTTTTACCTCGAGAAGTGACAAGAAGAACTGAAAGGTATAAATATGTAGTTGTTTCTTTACAGGACTAATTTGAAATATAATACTTTAAATATGTTAAATAATATGCGAGCGTCAGCGAGCTATTTATGGAATAAAATGTGTACTTAGGATTTTTTGACAAACATGGCTTCACATACTGATGGATTAAAAAAAAATCTGCACATTGTAAACCAGCATGCCCACAGGTTTTTTCATCTGGGGTACAAATTTTTGGGGGTGCAATGTACCCTCTAACTCTTCATTTGGGGGTACAAAGAAAATGAACTGCATTTTCTCCACGCAAGGTCGTGCACCATGCTGTTTTTTGTAAATATTACAGATTTTAACAGTAACAGTTCTTCTGATTGGACAATTAAACTAGAGAAAGTTGATCTGGTGCTCACATATACCCCAGCATTCCAAATTTTCACCCAGAAACCTTTAAAAGTCCCTATCTACTAAGAAAAAAAGGCCCATAATTCATGAACGGTAAATGTCAATTTCACCATAATCGAATTTAATCTGTATTTTATGGTACATCGCATTGTGTTAAAGTTTGAAAAGATTTGGTTGAGCCATACTTTAAATATCATCCGGAAACCTAAAAAGGCCCTTTATTCTAAGAGAAAAAGGGCCATAACTCAGAACGGTAAATGTGAAACAAGATGTTGCACGCTACGTCGTGCTAAGAATACCCCCACTCGTTCATTTGTAAGTCGCACAGTAAACAGGAAGTAGATGTGCGGTAAACCTGGAAAGGGGAGACACAGTACAAGTCACCATGCCAAAGCCATATATCAAATATAAAATCATTTCTTCCAGTAGAAGCTGAGATATCTGTTACGAAAGTGTGAACGGACGGACGGACAAGGTGATTGCAATATAGCCCCTCTCTACGAGTGGGGGTATAATACACCGTAATCAAACTTAACCTGTATTTAATGGTCCACAGCATTGTGTTAAAGTTTAAAAAGATTTGGTTGAGAGGTACTTTAATTATTATCCGGAAACCAATAGTGTGACGGACGAACCGACAAACGGACATGAGGATCCCTATATACCCCCGACTCTCGTCGAGCTGGGGTATAAAAATAAGGAGCCAATAGAATTGGGCGATCTATAAATCATATCATCTCACTTAAAATATGCAAGGAACGCTCTGATTGGATAATATTGCAGAAATTAATTAATCAGAACAACTCTATTATACGTACTATATTATAAACGACCAATCAAATCACACGTAGGAATTCGGCCCGGTGCTGCCGCATGGAGACTATCGAAGGAGATTTCGCAGATTGCAAATTCTGTGAAGCATTGCTTTAAAGTTGCAGATAGGTAAAGATGATGACAAAAAGGAATCGAAATATCAAAAATATATTTATTAAGCTTCAAATGGGTACCAACATTATGGCGAATCAGATCACGACACCAATACAAAACTATTTTGAAAAAGTGTTGTATGAAAATTTGACATTTAAGATTCCTCCCTTGTTGTTATTTAGAGTAGTCGAGGGATAAAAAAAATCGTAACAAGCTCCTGTGCCCACAGGCACTCGTATTCCGGACCCCCCCCCCTTTTTCCTCATTTGGTCCCTCCCGCGATTATGGTATGGATCTTTGTCTGGAAGTACATCTTAGAGCCATATATCCATATTTTACAACATTCTCGTTCTACTAACTATTTTGTTTCTAGGTCCAGCTGCCGTTTTACTTAAATAAACCTAAAGGTAAGAAACAATCGTCAAAATACGAAGAGGGAATCCTCGCTTCGACTCGATATTTTACAACAACGCGCCAGTTTTCAAAAGGATCTTCGCTTGTTCTCGTCTCAAAAATGATTTCCCTTCATTCCTATCTAGTTGATACGTATGAACAACACATATTTATTGATGAAATTCAAGTTTATTCTCGACGACACATCCAAATTTCCTCCACTCGTATCGTTTCAGGAGGTTTACCGAGCATATTTTGTTTCGAGTTATTTCATTGGTCGGAAAGATTTTCGGAACTTTTTTAGCTTGTTCTTCGCTACGCACGGCCAATCCATTTCGTATCGAGAGGCCTATTAAGCGGGAGTTTTAAACCGCGAAAAAAAGTGGAAAGTAAACCTTTTCAGCCAGTGTGTAATAAATGCACCAGAAAAAAAATGACGAACATAGTGACATGGTAATAATATTGTCTGAAATGGAAAAATGCACTTCAAACATAAAGTTTGACGGATGACCATTTNGTAACACATAGAAGCTTGCAAAGGTATTTATTAGAAAGCTGATATTTTAAGCTTTACAATGATACCAAATATGTATATGTTTTCGTTATATTTCATCCGGATATTTTAAGAAATAAACAATTTTCAAAAAATTCTGCGATTTCAGAAAAGGTTCAAAATTCAGATACTTTGTCCAATATTTGCAGTGAAAATAAGTGAAAACATATGAATGTGTTCTGAAAAGCTGTGTTTTGATGTATATAAGTTATAAATACAACTTTTTACTGCTTAAAACTTAACATTTTTCTTAAAAACAGGATTTTTTTCGTGAAGAAATGGGCTAAAATTTGTATTTAAAGTACTGTTTTTTTACCTAAAAAATGTATTTTATTCGATAAAAAAAAAAATTAAGGTAAGGAAACTGTTTTTTCCTGTTTATTGAACAAGTCCACAAATGAAAATAGGCTCAGAAAAATTTTAGGATTTTTTTTCACTTTTTCCTGCCCAAAAATGTAATTTTTTGCAAAAAAATGGTGTATTAAAAATCCACTGCATGACACCAGGTTTTCAAAAGGCCAAATTGTTTAAAAATGATATCACAGTTTAATAGTTTTTTGTTTAAACTGCTCAATGACCTGAAGTTTCCTCATGTATAAAAAATCAGGCCTCTATTTGCAACATTTTTGAAGATATAAGGACCTAAACATGGCCTCCCATGCCACGAGACCATTGACACATAGAGAAAAAAATCTAAGTCCAAAGGTGACTCCCTGGGATTTTGACCATTCACCAGATTTTTCAAGGAGACCATATCAAGTGTTTTAATGGCTCAAATTAAAGATTACAAAGGACTTGTTAAGGTAAAACACTAAATTTGAATGTATCTTTTAAAATGTTTTCATTATTTTGGCCCAAAAATGGACCAAAATTTACATTTTTTCCATCGCAAGAAAATCGGCCAAAATTCCCAACTTTAAACAGTCGTAACTTTTGAACCCCTGGTCCGATCTTCAAAATTTTTGCTGCAAAAGATTTCTTTCATTGAGCTCTGTCAAATGAACATAAAATATAACACATTCCCAATACTTCATATTTTGGCTGACCTCCCTACCCCTGTGCCCGCCTGTGGATAAACTACAAATTATAATGGAAGTGAGCAATGCCTGTAAAAACGTTTAATTAACTGGTCTTGTAAAGACGAATTGTGTCTCAGTTTGAATCACTGAGTGGTAATTGTCATTGTATTGTCTTAATTCCGACATGTCATGCACATGCATTTTAGTGTGAATTATTTTTATGTAGTCAATTTGTTATTTTTACCTCCTGTGACATTCGCCAACCTTGCATTGACGATGCCCCATAATTGAACTGTTTACATGTCTCATCACTGGATTTTTTCTCGGTATTAGGTGTTGACAGATAAACACCCATGTTTTAGAAAACGGAACCACAAATGCTAGTAGATATACATTTCCACTTTCTACACATGTGTATTTCGCGGTTACTTCCCCATTATGTAGGTCATGTGATCAATTCACCATTCAGAATAGAATAAAAATCCAATGCTTGATTGGAATATATTACCAAAATTTGAAATAGATTTAAATGAAAAACTATTTTGTTCATTTTTAATTGTATTGTAGTTTTTTCCTCCACTTACATTCATTGACTCTTTTACATTTATAAATATAGATATTAAGTGCTGAGATATTCTTTACCGTCAATTTCCGTCTGCTTTATTGACAGCTTGTTTTTGTGCATGTAATTTCGAGATGGCAGATACTGATCAGGAAAAGCCAGAAAAAGCTGACAGTGACGGTGAATCTGAGGACGAAGGGGAGGTGTTGGAATATTCTCCTTGTGGGAGATGGCAAAAAAGAAGAGAAGAAGTATAACTTCGTGTTTTTATGTTGCCATTATGAATAAATACAATTTNATAACTTAATTTAGCATGATATACTATGAAACACTGTTGGCCACGTCTAACAAATTAAATCTAACATAAAGTTATTGATATTTTATTTAAATAACATTATTTGAAACCACCCTATGTCTCCCCAACACCAAATAATGACTTTTATCATAACTTAATTTAAGAAGTTATTCAACAAGGTTATTGTCCTACGAGTTACTCTACTGTCACTACAGTGGTGTTAATAGCAAATGGTATATCTCTGATAAATGCAATGTCTGGGACCTCTTGCATTGGAATGTAAGCTAACTGAACTAAGCTAAAGCCAGTTTAGTTTAAAGGTGTTGTCAGAGGATGTCTTTGAACCTAGTATTACTGTTCCTACAACCTTAGGTAGAGATGTGTACCTATTTTTGTTCCACTTCTGGCACTGTCTCGAAAGAATATTGCGTATTAAAGGGGAAATTGGTAATATTTCTGGATGAAACGTAATGTTCAAGCAACCTTTGCAAAAATTATTTATAATGATTTCAAAAAACCAAATCCTGGCATACAAAGTACCCTTTTTTTTATTGACATGAAACCCGAAATCCACATATATATTTATTTGCTTTTTAAGTACAAAATTCATATAGTCATTATCGCTTTGCTGGTGCATGTTTAGTGCATAAAGATCAAGAGTGATTAAAAATATATATTTATATGAAACCGATTAGGGTGGTGCAATTAACCAATTGTTGCAGTTCTAAATTCCACAGTCTACTCTTCTAATTATTTCTGGTAAGTTGTGGTTCTTGCTAATTGTACTATATATTACTAGTAGTGACTCCTGATATTGAAAGTAAATGGAATTAAACATGTATTTTTAGGATTGCCACTAATCCATTTACATTATGTACATTGTGTACAATATGGTACATCATTACCACTTTCGCTAGTGCCCATCTTTCTTGTAGTGGTGTCATTTTAAGGTATCTATCATAGCACGCTTTATCAGTAACATTGCTAGTGTCTGGTTATCTCTCATGCCAAATTGTGCAGATCTGTGGGGTACCAGGTTCAGTTTTTGTATGCTATCTGTGGTGAATGGGTCCCATTTTACACTCGAATATTCCATTATTTGGTTTACTAATGCTATATAGCAAAGGTCTTCTGTCTTGCTTAGTCATTCTAATACAAATACCAATATTTTATTCCAATTAAGGTCCCTCAAGGGGCAATGACAAATATACAATACAAGTTTGACTGGAATGTTCTATGCCAGTTGTATTGTCTTATACTATACTCTGTGTTAACCTTTCAAAATTCAGCTAAGACAGTCCTGAAATGAAAACTTTATACGACATTGTACTAGAGAAAGTAAACAACATAAAAGAAATACTAATGCATAATGTTTACTTATGTTCTTTGTGTCAAACTAAAGTGAATGAGAAAGATCCTGGATCCACATTTAGTTATCATACTTTATAACATTTTTATAACTTCAGGTAGAACAACGTGATGTTCCAGGTATTGATTATGCCTTCCTTGCCATGGATACAGAGGAGGGAGTAGAAGTAGTGTGGAATGAAGTCCAGTTTTCTGAAAATAGGAACTTAAAGGCACAAGAGGTAATCAAGGACAATAGACACTGTGAACTGTAATTTGTGGATCCCAATTTTCATTGATTACTAATAAAAGACATATCAAAGATTTCTTAAATCCATGGATCCAAATTTTAAAGAAGTAGAAAATGTGAAGATATTGTGTTATTTATTAGTGCTGTTCCCATTTGATTAACATGATTAAAGAAAACCGATTACTTGTCTGATTCTTAAATTATTTTTTTTTGTAGAATTTATCTGAAGTGAATACTATTAGTTAAATTACCATAAAAATAATTTGTGTTACTTTTTCAGGACAAGATCAGACAGGTATTTGACAACCTCATTCAGTTGGATCATCCTAACATTGTGAAATTCCACAAGTATTGGACAGATACAAAGGATGGTAAATCCAGGGTAAGAATACTTTGGAAAGTTACAACATTAGTTCAAAGAAAAAAAATGTCTAAATTACCACAAGTAAAAACATGACCATCTTTTTTAGTGCTACTCCTTTGCCAGGGGAGATTTTACTATCTTCACTTGGCATTTGCTGCCCATTTTCACATCTTTTCACATGCCTATCTTCTCTGGTAAACTAGAAATCCTTTTAGAAATGTTTTATGAATGGTAATTTTCAAAAATCATTCAAAGATAAAATTCAATCATGCCACCACCGAAGCATACTGATAATTACAATTCTAAAATTTGATTTTTATTTATTAATTTTTTTTACATCTACATGCATCCAGTATATGTTTGGGCAAATTATTATTTCATTTCAAATCATGAGTATAGATATGGTATATGTATATATAATGATGACAAACTTACATGGTATATGTATTAATGATGAAAAACTTACAATTTTAATACTTTTTATCTTTCAGGTCATCTTTATAACAGAGTATATGTCATCTGGTTCCCTGTCTCAATTCATGAAGAAAACTAGAAAAAATAACAAGACTTTTAATTTGAAGGTATTATGATAAGGCCATGAAAAATAGAAATGTTGCTCTACATCAACTGTCAAATTCTAAAGACTTTCTTGTCTGCTCTTTTATACAACCACAATAAAAATTGCTGTTGTATTATGGGTGTGTTGTCGTTTTCTGTCTGTAGACACAATTTTTTTTCACAAGTTCTAAATGCCCAATACATGTACTTCTGAATTTTTAATGGAATGATCCTTGGCATTGTGTGAAATCATTACTTTTTGTAAATAAATATACAAATTATAACCATAAAATGATATGTTTTTGCTATGAAATAAGTTTTTATGAAAAATATATTTATTTCAAGATAAATAAGTTACAATTAGTATTACACTCAAAAATCGAACCCATATAACTTGCATATCATTAGATTTTTGGGCATGCCATATATAAACAATTATTGAATAATTAGCGAGAAGTTAGACTATGACTGCCATACAACATTATGTGATAAAGTTTGTCTGACTTGTGTCAGGTCAGTACGGTTTCCTCCACCAATAAAACCTACCTCCACGATATAACTGAAATATTGTTGAAAATGGCACTAAACCCTTATGACTGTAAATTGAACTTTTTGTCTGTTTAATTTTATAGGCTTGGAAGAGATGGTGTACACAGATATTATCAGCACTTAGGTATGTTAAATATTATACCCAAAGTTTGTTTCAGTTGAATGTTATAAATTGCTTTATTTTCCTTGCATTTTCTTAACCAGTGGTTGAGCTTGTTTCAAAACAGGGGGAGTGTTGTATCATCAATACGTTAAAATTGCTTCTTATGTATTTTTCTTTAGAGTTTCCTTTTTGGGTTCATCCTGGGTGACAGAGTGGGTTGTTGACTTCTAAACACAATCCAAACACCACTTATGGGAGTTTTGGGTACTTGCCTCTGGTTGACAGAATTTTTTTTAATGATGAATAAAATATTTTTCTTTTGCATGATATTTTCAGTTTGATGAAAAATGTTCTTATTATATCCCATTCTTTACCTTGGACAAATGAGATACTTAGTTAATTTGATGAAAAAGCAACATTCCTTTTGTAAAGATATATGCTTCATGTATATTCAGGAAATGCCCTCACAAAAAAATCATTAATTAAGAATTGGCAGCACAAATAGAGATGTTTTTAATTTTTAGCAAACATTTGTATTCGTAAAATATAGAGGCAAGGAAAAACCATCTATAAATATTCATAAGAGATATATCTTACTGAACATAAATTAGACCCACAAGAGTAATTTACACAAAAAGTTTAATTTTCCTTCAAGGGCATGTATACTCTGAATAAACATTAGAGAGAAGTGTCATTCACATCTAGTAAGCATGTTAAAGATCCAGAACAATGGTGTTCTTCATCCTCAAGGTATTAACAGGTATATGAATGAATGAGTTAATGGTGTTCTTCATCCTCAAGGTATTAACAGGTATATGAATGAGTGAGTTAATGGTGTTCTTCATCCTCAAGGTATTAACAGGTATATGAATGAGTGAGTTAATGGTGTTCTTCATCCTCAAGGTATTAACAGGTATATGAATGAGTGAGTTAATGGTGTTCTTCATCCTCAAGGTATTA
>MJUT01044488.1:46186-77194 GCA_002080005.1 Gigantidas platifrons | reverse complement strand
CATGTACCTTGTAAGCGCAACTCCTCCTAAACGGCTTATTGGATTTTTATGAAACTTTACTCACTTGTAGTACACTACCTACAGATGTGCATGAAGGAAAATGGTTGCTGTCCAAAATTCAAAAGGGGAGGTAATTCAACTTATACTTTCACGAAAAGGGGGGGGGGGCATGTACCTTGTAAGTGCAACTCCTCCTAAACGGCTTATTGGATTTTTATGAAACTTTACACACTTGTAGTACACTACCTGCAGATGTGCATGAAGGAAAATGGTTGCTGTCCAAAATTTAAAAGGGGAGATAATTCAACTTATACTTTCACGAAAAGGGAGGAGGGATGTACCTTGTAAGTGCAACTCCTACTAAACTGCAAGCGGGGGGTATCACTCAGTGAGTCAGTGAGGTCACTCACAGTTCTAGTTTTCTTTTGTTTTTTTGTCTTCTTACTTTCTCCATTCATTATAAACAAGATGCACTAACATCTTAACATCATATATGGAGTCATGTAACATAACCTTTCAGTCACCTTTGAATGTCTAATTACATGCAAGATAGTAAAATATATTGACCAATCAGTCAAAATGTCAGGACATGCTTCTTTTTAGCACTTCAAGATTTGGTAGGCTCGTCGCTGATTGGAGGGTTGAAAATACGACCCCTTTCGTGACTTGATACAGTATGTTTTAAGATGTTAGTATAATAACTGTAGCTAAAAAAGATCATCAGATATTTATTCTCTATTAGATTGTCATATTATTTATTGGTTAGTGTTACAAATTATTTGTAAAATGTTTTATGAAAATTATGCCAGTAATTGAAATCCTTTTGTCAATGAAGAGAGAAACAGCAATTACAACCACCTATTAAAAAGAAGTCCACATATATAATCAATATAATTTGTGTACATATATTATTTTAGTTACTGATATTAATTTATTATACATATATATATATTTACTATGTCTCGATGTGTAATTCACAGTAGTAAATAATTTGATTTTATAGTTGCTCCAGATGCTATGCATCATGTCAAGACATACAGAAAAGATATCAAGAACATGCACTGTATAGCCCCAGAATATGCAGGTCTGTAAGAAATAACTTTAAAATACTTAGGACAAATATTGTTAAGCCTTTTTCTCAGAAGCTTCTAAACTGATGGAAACTATATTCATGCTCGTTTGATTGATCCTATATAGAATTGTGTTATTTGTGTTTTGATGGAAAAATCAAGATGTCTACCACTGCTGAACATTATTTAACATAGAACCCTTGGAAAATGTTAAAAAGTCTTTTTCTTAGAAACTGATAAACTAATGGAACCCAAACTGTATGTATTAACATTGTAGGGTTCTTTTTAAATTTAAAGCTATATTGCTTCTGTTATAGAGCTAAAATCTTAAGTGTCTGCCATTGTTGGATGGTGAAATGAATGCTAAAATGTAACAGAAATATATTGTTGACGGTTGAGTTAAACACCAATATGGGGGTCCCGTTAAATATGACTAAAGTCTGGAATACAGGCAATATCTGCTCTGTCAAAAAGCTTAGCTTTGTTATGAATATACAACTTTAAAATTTGTAAACAGTAAAACAAGACTGTGTATGATTTTTGTTCCTTAGTTATTATTAAATTGTAATATTTTCTCTAATTAATGTATTTTTATTTTCAGACCCTGGTGCGTTTGGACCTCCAATTGATATTTATTCATTTGGAATATGTGCATTAGAAGTAAGTTAGTACAATACTTTTAAATATTTAATCTGGCTGTTAGATTGTCAATCTATAAATTCTAACTAACATAGAACAGAGGTGTCTGTGAAATTATTTAATATTTAAATTGGTTGAGACATGGAAAGCCATTTCAAATTATTTTACCTTCGTTTTCTGGACCACTAAGAAAAAATGAGGAATAAATAGATTTGATGTAAAATTTTGTTAAAACACATATATTGTAAAAATTTTGTTTGTAGATAGCTGCCCTCGGTTATTGTGAATTTTTTTGTTTGTAGATAGCTGCCCTCGGTTATTGTAAATATTTTGTTTGTAGATAGCTGCCCTCGGTTATTGTAAATGTTTTGTTTGTAGATAGCTGCATTCGGTTATTGTAAATTTTTTGTTTGTAGATAGCTGCCCTCGGTTATTGTAAATTTTTTTGTTTGTAGATAGCTGCCCTCGGCTTTCAAGGTAATGGTGGTGAATCTAGTGTACATGTTACGGAAGAAAATATCAGGAGAACTTTAGAATCTCTAGAAAATCGACTACAACGAGTAAGTTTAGGTCATTATATAATAGTCTTGATTGCTAACACATTGACATGGATATTTAGTGGATTCAAATATTATTATTCAGTGTTATGGTCCTTAATTGATAGACCATTTTGAAATCTCACAAACTACATTACTGTTAGAATTACTACATTGTAAGAATATTTAAGATTGTGTATTTTATGTCAATCAGAAATCCAAAATTAGATAGTTAAAAATTAACAGGAAGATTTGTTTTAAATTATTCTTTTTAGAAACCACTGAACTTTTTGAATCCAGTTGGGAAGTTGTACACAAAATTAGATTCAATTTTTACTTATTACTATTTAAACTGCAATCAGTGCATTTACTGCCTATATTAAGGAGTATGTATAAAGTCTCCTGGTACCCTGTATCTTACGTAGAGCTAAGCTTTATAGACACAGGTCACTGTAGACACCCAATAGGAATTCAACCAAAATGTCCTATGGTTTTCTCACGTGTTTAAAGAAGCATCCAGTTGTCTACTATATTCAGTGACTTAAACAAATTTAAAAGGCAAACAAAAACATGAGAATTGAAAAAAAACAACTTCAAATTTAATCTGATGATAGCTAATTTTTAGAGCAACATGCTAAATTACAATTACTTTACAGGATTTTATGAATCAGTGTATAAAGAAAGAGCCAGAACTAAGACCTAATGCCAGAGAATTGTTATTCCATCCTATATTGTTTGAAGTTCATTCTCTCAAACTGCTGGCTGCTCACACATTTGTCAAAAGTCTTTGTAAGTATTGATACTTCAGATGATAAAAGTCACCACACACAAAAAACCTCATCTTGTTCAATATTGGATATCATTATTATATCTACAGTACATGTTTTAATATTCGTGGTATAACTTTGAAAAAAATAAAATAAAAGAATTCTTACAAATAAAGTTTCTTCATTTAACACATCAATGACCAAAACTTTATTTTCATATGTTTGACAGAGGTGTGGAAATACTGAAATGTTCTACTTGTCCCCGGGCAAGTTATCTGAAAAAGGTTACTTGTCCGTACAAAATCCTACTTGTTCTGTTTTTTATAAACATTTGATACTTGCAAACACAGTTGCTAAATTGAACTTGTTTTTATTGTCTATTACATCATTGCGTAAAATTTGAGATATAGTTTTAATAAAGTGATCACTGCCCAAATGAAGTTGGATTTCAGATAGGAATGTGCAGTCAGGGAATAGCCGGTCGTTTTTAGATACAGAATAAGCTGTGTTGAAAAAATTCTCATATCAATCTCTCAAGTTCATTTAGATTAACCTTGGCAATAGCTTTATCCATCAAACTAGTCATGTCTTTAAGTTTTCATTTAGTGGTGTCCTCATACTTTTCAGATGACTGGTGGGAAGATAAGTATGTATTCTATCCACGATTTTGACAATAAGCATTAATGATTTCTGGTCAGCAAAATCAGAATATTTCCTGCAGATATTGCAATATGAGACACTATCAGCATCCAGCAGTAACCACTTCACTTGGACTGAACAGTCTGTTGTGTGTTTTTCCTCAAATTATGTGTCCTTTTCCGCTAGAGTTTTGCATTTGTTAACTTTCTCAGGATGTTCATTGTGGCCCAAACCTTTTCCCAGTCTTTTTTTTAATTATTAAGTATTTGTCCATTGTAATGACTGCAACCCGATTATAATATCATTTGAGGAATTGCCTTTCCAGAGTACTTTAAACAGAAATTATTTTTATTTGCTAATCTTTACTTGTTCCTGGACAAGCTAGGCATGGCAATTCCACACCCCTGGTTTGAGCTTTAGAATTATCTTCACACTTTTATATACAAGTTTATGGATACTTTATTTGTTTTATTCATTGCAGCAATACTTCCTGAAAATTTAACAGACGAAGCATTTATAAAAAGAATCGATCCTAATACAGTGTTTGCTGAAATCAACTGTAAAGAGTCTGTGCAATGGAAGTAAGACAAAAAGCACTCTTAATCTATTAGATACATGTACATGTACAGTCAAACCTGCCCATGCCCTCACCTCTATTAAGTAGTTACCTGTATCTTTTTTTTGTCCCGCATAGAAAATTTCATATGAATTTACCTCTTTTAAGAGGTCATATGTCTTATAAGGGCACTTTTCTTTGTGTCCAAAAAATGACCTTTTAATACAGATTTGACTATACACAGTTTGACAAAAAATGGTGGTTATCAAATTGAAAAAGAAGTCATGGTATCTATCTAATCTAGAAATTAAATATTATAAGTTGTTTTTATTTCTGGATATCTTGATGTAGATTATTACTACATGTTATAACAATATACAGGTCAGGTTTGATTTTGAAAATGATGCGTTTTATTGTTCTAAGGTTATTCTTCTGAAAATGATAAAAATGCCTAAATATTAGGCTCTGGCTGATCTATTGGGTTATTATTTATGTATATCATTAAGTTATTTTGCTGTAGACCTATGATTAATCATTGTAAAACTAGAGAAGGTTGATCTGGTGATCACAGATACCCCCGCATTCCAAATTTTCGTCCAGAAACCTTTTAAAGTCCCTATCTTCTAAGAGAAAAAGGGCCATAATTCATGAACGGTAAATGTCAATTTCACCATAATCGCACTTAATCTGTATTGTATGGTATACAGCATTGTGTTAAAGTTTGAACAGATTTGGTTGAGCGGTACTTTAAATATCATTCGGAAACCTAAAAATTCCCTATTTTCTAAAAGAAAAAGGGCCATAACTCAGGAATGGTAAATGTGAAATACACCGTAATCGAACTTAACCTGTATTTTATGGTATACAGCATTGTGTTAAAGTTTGAAAAGATTTGGTTGAGCCATACTATGAATATCATCAGGAAACCTAAAAAGTCCCTACTTTCTAAGAGAAAAAGGGCCATAACTCAGGAATGGTAAATGTGAAATACACCGTAATCGAACATAACCTGTATTGAATAGTCCACAGCATTGTGATAAAGTTTGAAAAGATTTGGTTGAGCCATACTTTAAATATCATTCGGAAACCTAAAAAGTCCCTATTTTCTAAGAGAAAAAGGGCCATAACTCAGGAACGGTAAATGTGAAATACACCGTAATCAAACTTAACCTGTATTTTATGGTACACAGCAATGTGTGAAAGTTTGAAAAGATTTGGTTGAGTGGTACTTTAATTATTATCCGCAAAACAAAAGTGTGAAGGACGAATTTGGTTGAGTGGTACTTTAATTATTATCCACAAAACAAAAGTGTGAAGGACGAATGGACATGAGGATCCCTGTATACCCCCGACTCTCGTCGAGCGGGGGTATGAAAATACAGGTGAAGCTTGATTTTACTCTTTACCACTTTAGAGTTGTGTCCCTTGAAAATATATTGGAGGAAAAAATTACTAAAATTTTTCTTATATGAATGATATCTGGAATTAAAATATTTGAACAATGTTCAGTTTATTTGTCTATGAATCAGTATATTATATTTTGTAACACTGATACCTGTGGTTTATTTAGATCCACAACAAATGTTGTGTGGGTATGTATGGATGTGTTTCTTTCAATGTATGATAGATATAAATTGCATGGAATTTCCCTACTCTTTCAAAGTTGTGATATTAAGGGAGTATCTGTCAGTTTTGCATGTTTTTCTCTCTTTTTTTTTAAGCAATTAATTATTCTTTCAAATGGTATTTGGCTTTCCAACCTTTTGATTTTGAGTGTACCTGATGAAGGTACTAAATTTGATATCTGATATCTACGTTTTTATTTCAGAAGATCCCAAGTGCCAAATTTAGAACTAGAGAAATTTCTTGAGGATGTCAGGTAATGATTAAATAATGTTACAAGTGTATTTAATATTTGAATGGAATAATTTATAATAACCTTTTTTTTTTCTTTCTTTTTTTTCAAAATTGTAAAACTTTTAAATAACATTTAAAAAGAAATTCATTACAATTCAAACTTTAAGAGGGGCCCGGGTGGCTCAATTAGTTAGGTCGCTGAATCTAACAACTCATACAAGCCTATCACCAATAAGGCGTGGGTTCGTGCCCGGCTTTGTAAATTTCAAAAAGTGTGCACTCGACTCGCAGCCGCAAGTGATAAAAGTTTACCAGTTGCTTGCCCATGGTCGGTGGTTCTCTCCGGGTACTCCGGCTTCCTCCACCACTAAAACTGGTTGCCATGACATAGCTGAAATATTGTTGAAAGTGGCATTAAACATCAAAAATCAATCAATCAATCAATCAAACTTTAAGATAAGATAAAATTGTCTTGTCCATACACTGGTACTGTTATTTTCAATATATATTTGAATAAAATTGAATATATTTATTATAGATTAAAGAACATAAATAATCTATCTACTCTACTTAAATATGATATACTTATTCTATTATTTTTTCCAAATAATATTGGTCACACTGGTCACCAATGCATTATTATGACTAAAATATCTGAAAGAAAAACACCTGCATTATTATGATAAGAGACCTCAAGAGGGAAAAAGTCAATAGTTACTTCCTGTTGTATTGTAGAAAAGAAATTAGGAATTTCAACAATATTTCAGTTATATCATGGTAGTCAGTATTATTGGTGGAGGAATACCAGCCACTGTCCAGAAGTCACTATATGATATTATGTTTTATCTAACATTATGTACATTTTCCTTTGAAATTAACGAAAGTCTGATACAAGATGTATCACCACACTGTGGTGATAAAAGAATGGCACGACGTTGCATGAGACGTTCTCTGCTGAACTACTTTGTCATGACGTCATATCATTGGAATGTGAGACAAAACACAGTAACCTGACATTGGTTAATGAACAGCAAAAATAATGTGACGTCATGCACAAAATGTAGTCTCCCTCAGAGTATTTTACAAATTTTAATTCAAACCTTGTTAGGCCATGCAAAGTTAATTACTTGGTTCTCAGGCCCTTTTTTGTCAAAATTGATGAGGGAGGGCGGCATTTTTTTTTATCCTTTTACTGCTGTAAAAAGTGATGAGGGAGGCATTTTTTCTTCTTTTTTTTTGTGAAAAATATGTTAATGTATAAATCTGTTCATTACTTTATTGAAAATTTCAATTTTATTTCTTCCGATGGTAGCAGAAACATCACAAGTGGTTAATTTTTATGGAAACGTCCAATCCGCTGGTCCCAACGTACCATTTTTTATCTCCGTAAACAATTCCAATAAGGTACAAGCTTCAGAGAAGCCCCCTATTATGTTTCCTGGTAAAACTGGCAAACATTTGTGCCGAATTTGCACAGAAACGATGTCAAACGGAAACACGTTTTTTATTTATACATTGTCATAACGATGCTTTAAATCTCATTTAAGCGTGATGCGTTTTAAAGCGTTTCACCGACCACGCGATATAAGAGAAAAACGGATGCGGTTGTTTTTTCCGTACGGACAGCGCTACCGCATTTAAATTATTTTTTTTTACTATTTTTGCAATAAAATTGGCAATGCGGCGACGAATTTCCACATGCGGGCGGGCCTGAGAACCAAGAAATTAACTTTGTATGGCCTTATTTGTTTAAAATTCGCTTTTATTGAAATGTTAGATAAACTTATTACATTCATAGTGATACTGGTTCACACAACAGGCTCAACCTGATACAAAGTCTTGTACCAACACACTATGTATGTAATGGATATTTATAGAGTACACCTCCCAAAAGCAGGAGTTGAATACAAACTTTTGTTGTGTTAGGCATTGATTGCATAGATAGGTGTAAATTCAACTCTCATTTGAACATGGTCTAGATAGGTGTAAATCCAACTCCCATTTGAACATGATTTAAGCCACAATATATTATTAAGCAGTCTATTAGCAGTACACATGTATAGTGAAACTTAGATTTATTTATTCTACATACACTTCTTTCTTCTATTTTACTTTACACAGGAATGGAATTTATCCACTGACGGCATTTACGATGCCAGATGCTCCTACTAAACCTCGACCAAAAACGCCTGAGGTTGATAATCAACAAAAACTAGAAGATCAAGATTCCACGGATGTTGAAAGTCGTATGGTGACATCCTCATTGTGCAATATAAAGAAAGACGATTCATCTAAATATCATATTACTCTTCAACTAAAAATGGACGATAAAATGAACAGACAGTTAACTGCAGATTTCACAAAAGATGACAATGCTGAAAATTTAGCTCAAGAATTAGTTCATTATGGATTCATTAATAAGGTTTGTAATTAACTGTATACTTTGTTTAATTCTTATTAGTTACGTAGTATTTTGAATATTGATAAGACCTACAATTATGGTGTAATGGCAGGCATGCTGGCCTTGAGTTTGGAAGATTGTGAGTTTGATACTCCTGCTAGGACAAACCAATGACAGTGAAATCGGTAATTGATTATCTGTGGTAGGCAGAAATCATTTAGTAGTATGAAAAAAGACTGATTGGCTTGGAGTCATGATAATATTTCAGAGTGGAGTGAAATGTTCATCTGTGGATTGTTTTTTCAGTGAGCTAACATTATAAAATATCCTACTCAGCATGTTGGTCTGGTACAAAACAGATAGCATCAACATCATCTTATTAAATAATCAATAATCACTCACTTACTAATATTAATAGTGAAATGTTTGGTTAATATTGGTTATAAATGGACTACAGTATACAAAAGGAAACATATTGCAACTTCACAACATAAAGGTCACCTGACTTGACCTGCATTTTCTTTATTGAGTTTATAAATATGTATCGAGTTGTTTGGGTTTTTTTTGGTAACATTTGAAGTTTCATTCACATGAAGAATTGTTTTATATTTCCCAAAGAGAATCTTAAATCTTTCAAAATTGATGTGACAAGCACATGATGGTCAGTATACATTCAACACAAAGGTAAATGGGTATAAATGAACATGAAATATAATTCATCCGAAACTCACATAAAAAAAATCAAAAGTTAAGGAACAGTGCTTTTATGGGTTGTTCTTCACCTGACAGTCACTGTGTAGTCATTAGTAACATTATATTCTATAAATTTGTTGTGTATCATCACACTTTTGTTGCAGCAAAGTATAGTGAAACATGTCTTGATTAAATCCTGAATAAACTGGATTCCTGTCTAAAGAGAACAATTTTACTACTAAATCTGATATCTTTGTTAATTTAATGCCTGTCTATTCTGAACAATAATATTTGTCCTGTGGGTGGCTGATTTAGACTGATTTCACTGTATTGTTGAACTTGTGGTTTGAGAAAGGATTAATTATGTTACCCAGATATGGTATAAATATATAATTTTATTCAATTGTATGTGAAATTCAAATGAAAATTTCTCTTAATTTTACAAAAACAGTACTTGCATTTGTTCAAAACTTAGGAGTAAATTAAATGCATTGTTTTGTTTTTTACAGAATGACCAGAAATTAATAGCCAAGTTAATAAATGATCAGATAATGACTGTTATACAGAAAACAAATATTCCAGTAGAAGGGTCCTGATTCAACATTTGCATATTTAACTGTTTATATTGGTCATTTATCGGTGTCTATATTTGCTCACATTTCCAGAATCTTGTGAAATTTTCACATTATTTGGAATATGTATTACTAGTCGTAATGGGACAATAAACCTAGTAGATTAAAGTAAACAATGTTGGGTGATATAATGGTATAACAACGTTGTTGTCTTCTTACATCTGTTGACTATTGATTTCTGTCCATCAACATACATGTAGGTGGCAGCCATTATTGTATTTTTATTTACGCCTAAAGTTCTCACGAGTGCATATCACCACTATCATATGCAAGTTTGATTTCCACTGGTAATGAGGTGCACTCGATAAAACATATTGTGATAAAATTTGTCATTTGCTTGCGACAGGTTTTCTCTGGGTAATCTGGTTTCCTCCACCAATATATTTGACCGCCTTGATGGTACTGAAATTATAATTGGTGTCAATTACTCATAAGCCTAGGCCAATCCAGATTTCCCCATATCTGACATTTTTGCACAATTATGATAATTATGAAGTGTTCAAGCTCATATAAAAGTCTATTATTATTGAACTGCCTATCAGAAAAGGGATAATAAAAATATTAACTGCAGTCTTTGGAGGGTCAAACTCAGATGATTGGAACTCTAGATTCCTCCTTCTAATTGTCAAGTCCTATCAATATCACCATCAATTCTTTGCTAAATAAACTCTGCTTTTTCAAATAGTAATTTTTTCTATTAAGTGTCCAACTAATTCTGTAGTTCCTGCAGCAATAAGTGATATCTTTTACAATGTTATACTTGGAACTGATATAAATGATAAATAACAAGCATTTTATTGAATATAAAAAACATGAGGTGTCAAAGAATAAGGCTTTCAATAACTGATATTTACATGATTATTTTACTTATTTGATCTTTATATGTGAAGGTCTTTTTGTGTTCAGTGAATTGAAGTGAGAGGTGGTTGTTCATTTTATTGATATTGATGGAATTCTTGACTATCACTAAACTTTTTGTTGATGGATACTTGAGTTTAGTTAATAAAAAAAAATTGTACCATTCTTTTATAAACTAAATAATTGGCGAAAATTTAAAGATTAAAAAATATTTCTTGAGTGACCAAACAACACCATAACAAATGCAGTCTTTTTTTGTTGTTTTTTTTATATTAAGTGAAATATTTTTGATAATTAAAAATCAGAATTAGTTTTACTGATTATTATATAGAATTATATGGTGTTTGTTACTGGAGAAATGTTGTTATAAACTAACAAACTATATTGTCACGGGTTTGCAAAAATATGTACTGTGATGTATAAGGACGATGAGTTGCTATTTTACATGTAAATTTACCAGATTTATTTCATTTAGAAATTCTGATATTTCACCACCTGTATATAATAAAATGTTTTACTGATTCAATCACACACATTCTGAGTGAATAAAATTCACCATAAATATTGTAACCATATGGTTTTTAATCTGCTGTATGTTATGTTTATTTTTTGTTTGTTTATATTGATTGGTGCTTGAATATTATGTATTTCATAAAATTATTACATTGTCAATTTTGTCTTTCAAAATAAATATGTGGACTACATCATCAAGAGAAGCTTACTTGTTTACGGAATATGATGTCTGTTATTTATTAAAATCAGCAACAAATATGGTTTACTTTTGTCATCTGAAATAATGTACTCCTCAGTAAACCTGTCAAATTACATGTATGACAAAGAGACATTACTCTGTAATAACGGACTAATGATTGATACTACAACTCCATTGGTAGAAAATGAACAATTATGTATGACAAAGAGACATTACTCTGTAATAACGGACTAGATTGATACTACAACTCCATTGGTAGAAAATGAACAATTTTTCAATGCCAAGGAGTGATTTCTATACACATGTACAAATCAAATTAAAATATTGTCAAACATTTCTGTTTAAAATTTTCAAACAATGCATGCATTTACAGTCAAACCTGTCTATAGTGGTCACCTGGGGGAGATTGGCAAAATGACCGCTATATACAGGTGACCTCTATGTGAAGGGTTTTGATTTTTTGACAAAATATTGCACGTTAGTTGTAAATAAACATTTTTCATTACATCTTATGTTTTTAATAATGTTTTACTGGTTATTTTGTTCCTGTCGTAATTTTACTCTGGTTTACATTTATTGTTGATGAAATTATCTCAATATGATATGATTTGAATAAAACATACAAATAAATAAATAAAGATATTTAATAAACAAAAGTATACTAAACTGGAAGCATTGTTTTTCAAAATCGTAGATTTCCAGTAACACGAGGTTGAACTGGGAACGTTGTTTTCAAAATCGTAAAGAATCTCGCATTTTCTTTAAAGAATGTTCATTATCTGGGCATGACCAACACCCATATCCTCGTCCACAGCCCGACAACTTTTCCCAACATCACAATGATTTATCGCTTTCACTTTATTGTCAAATTTCAAAGCTTTCCTATTTACGGATGTTGATGATTTTGATATGATGCACTAGATACAAAATATTTTTGGTGAGTGAATTTCTATTCTCGTCGTAATGAATTAAAATCCCCAATAACGCCCGGGGATAAACTGTCCTTTATGTCACAAAACAAAATATGTTTGTTTATTTAATTAATTAAATTAGTCAATATATTTTGTAACACCTCAGGATTTTTGGTACATTTGAGAAAAATACCGATCTTCCGAAATCACTTCCGGTATTATTTTTAAAATAAAATTGACCGTTATACATAGGGTTTTACACTGAAAATTACTTATAAATGGTGACCGCTGACCGCATTGAACAGGTGACCGCTATATCGAATTAAAATATATAGTAAAATGCACCGGGAGAACACGAAAGTGACCGTTATGAGCAGGTGACCATTATATAAAGGTGACCGTTACGGCAGGTTTGACTGTACTTGATCTGATTTTGTTTAATTACAAATTATATTGATATTAATAATTTCTGAAACGTTGTTCATATATTGGTGAGACTTTCCCATAATTTTTGGAAGTTCTGATGTATATATTTAATTTTTAATATTTTTGTTTGGAATCAGCTATTTTTAGCTCGCCCGCCCAAAGAGGTTTAGTCTCATCTGGCCAACATTTGAAAATTTCATTGTTTCACTGGTGTCATCTCACTTAGCCAACATTCTATATTTTATATAGGTACAGGTAAGAAAAAAATGTTGGCTATGTGAGACAGTGTGAAAGAATGTTGGCCTTCCTAATTAAGAGGGATTAAGGGTGAACAATCAGGGTAATCACAGGTACATAAAGGTAAATTTGATTGTCTTTTTGTTCTTTCTACATAAATGGAATTACGAAAAAATAATGAAAAATTATTATTATACCCCCGCTTCCCGAAGGGGGAGGGGTGTATACTGTTTTACCTCTGTCCGTCCGTCCTTCTGCCTGTCCAAGATATTTTTCGTCGCATTTTTCTCAGTAACTGTTGATGGCAGAAATCTGATATTTGGTCACAAGCTTCATATAGGTATGCCATATTGTGGGTAGCGTTTTTGGACCCATCAGATTCCTACTTCCTGTTTCCAGACATTGTTGATTTTTATGCACATTGAACATATATGCCCATTTTTTCATTGCATTTTTCTCAGCAACTATTGATGGTAGAAATCTGATATTTGGTCACAAGCTTCATATAGGTACCTCATATCGTGGGAAGCATTTTTTGACCCGTCAGATTCCTACTTCCTGTTTGCCGAAGAGCGGGGGTATCAAAGTGAGTATTAGCTCACAGTTCATCTTGTTAAACTTTAAAACTATATAAGCACAAATGAGATATGAAAACATAATAATGAATATTTATGATTAAAGTTTAAACCTAAACACACATGAAATATGAAAACATAGTAATTAATATTTATATTAAACTTTAATAATCAAAGAAATAATTGTTCTTGTTTTACTTCATTTACATTAGATTTTAACAAAATATAGCATGTGATTTTGCACTTATAAATTACTCTTTTAAATTAAATTACAACAAATAAATTATTTCATTTCTCATTAAATTTGTCATTTTAGTTTTTTTTCTTAAATCACAGTGTTTTATTTCGGTTTCATTAGATTTTAAAGGCACATTGTCTACCAAAACCGTAATTTTTCATACCCAAAATTATTGTCGTTTTCCGTACTGACCTTCATAAAATGAAGGTTAAACACCGAATTATTGGCGAATACGCTACAAAAACGTTAAGATTCAAACAACATTAAACGAGCGTGACAATTTGAAGTGTTTGAATCTTAACAGTATTTTCCTTACCTCAAAGCTAAAACCCTGAGAGTTCCGAACTTCTGTTTTTATAGGTGGCGCTGTTACTTTCACTTTGAATTTTTGTCATCCTGGACATTAATTCCGTTAATGATTGTTTTGGGTCTTTTTTGTCAAAAAAAGAACACCAATCGTATCTTTTGCAGCATAACTGTTTAATGATAGCTTAAATAAATCATTTATGGACAGTTAAAATTGTTCAACAAAATCGTAGACAATATGCCTTTGACTAAATATTGCATGCAATATTTCACTTACTAATTACTTTTTTTAAATTAAATTGCACAAATATATATTATTTCATTTCTCATTGTCATTTTTTTTTTTCATAAATCAACATATTTTAGTTCATTTACATTGGATTTAACTAAATATAGCATGTGATATTTCACTAATTAATTACTTTTATAAATTAAATAACAACCTTCAAGTGGCCCCAACTTAAGTGCTAAAACAACGGTTTATTCTCATCTGGTCAACATTTGAAAATTTCATAGTTTCACTTTGCCAACATGCTAAATTCTTACCCGAGTCATACCCGATTGATTTTATTGCTATAGATTGTTGTTTTGGTGTCCAAAAAAAATGACAATGAGAAATGAAATAATATATATTTGTGCAATTTAATTTTTTTAAAAGTAATTAGTAAGTGAAATATCATGTTATGTGAGCTTTTCCCATATTTTTTTTTTTTTTTTTTACAAAATTTGTAATTTTGATGGTGATGTGGGAAATGACTACATTTCATTGCATTTGAGTTTTACTTTATGATAATGAAGTTTGTCTGATATGATATTTTATTTCTTGTAAAATTATTCCTTAAGCTGTCTTTAAAAAATCAGTTTATGAAAAGATATGGTACAAAAAGTATTTAATGAACGTATAAGACATTATCTCTTTTAAATTATTTTTTAAAATTGTATATTTATTATGTTGTATAATATATTAAATATTTTGTTTTAAACTAACAAACATTCATTTGTCTTAAAAGATTAAAAGGATTATATATATGTTAAAGTTTTGTTGAGAGTATTTATAATATTTGTAACAACAATATAACCACATCATTGATATAATTGTTAGTGTGCTTGCCTCAAGTGTGGTAGATCATGAGTTCGATTCTTCGTCTGGCCAAACCTGCTAAGCATGCAGCAATAAGGAGAAAGAGCAGACTGGTTGGCTCGGAACCAGGATAATGTGTCCAAGTAATGCGACATGTCTACATGTGGACTATTGTTCCAGTGTGCTAGCTCTATAAAAATCCAACTAGACGTATTGGTCTAGTACAAAGCAGTCATCATCAATCTCATCAAATGTAACTTGTCACCATGATATAGCTGTAAATATTGTTCATTTGGTGTTAACAACAATCGCTCATTACTTAACTCTAAAACGACAATATAAAGGGTTGAACCACATCGGTGGTGTAATGAATTGCTTGATTGCCTCGAGTGCAGTAGATCGTGGGTTCAAGTCCTGATCAGGTAAAGCCAAAGACTATAAAATTGGTATTTGTTCCTTCTTCTCTGACAGTATTAAGGAATAAGAGCAAATACAGGTTGGCTTGGAATCCTGATGTTTCAGAGTAGAGTGACATGTCTTCCCGCCAATTGTTGTTTCAGTGAGTTTGCACTATAAAATTCCAACTTAGTGTGTTGGTCTAGTACAATGTGGAGATCATTATCATCTTGTCAAAATGTAACTTGTTCTTGCCATGATACATACACTTTGAAATGGAAAATATATTTTATATCGCATTTTGTTCTTGTTAAAATATATATGTCTTATACATAAACATATATTCTTTCATGGTACCTGTAATTTTTCATCAATCGATAAATTAAAGAACGACGAAACAGGTTTTTATTAGTTCACCTGTACCTTTACAAAATTCGAGTTTGGTGGCTTTCGGGGCTTTCAAATCAGTATCTGCACGTGCAGTACATGTAAAACTTTATTTCAACATGGCACATCGAAACCTGTCAGATACAGAGGGATGGCATGCGGTTGGAATGGTAAAGGGTGGGGTGTCCTACAGACTGCTGAACGATTCAATGTAAGCCACTCGGTTATTGTTCGATTGAAGCAGCGCGTGATTCAAACTGGGAGTGTAAAACAATGCCAAAAGGACATGAAAGCATCTGAAAACGACTCCAAGAGAAGATAGATTGCTTAAAAGTCTCGCCAGACAACAGCCATTCAGCACTGCAAAGCCGATGGATTGTAAATTGTAAACTACGGTCATCCCAAGATGGCGGACATGAAATTAGGTAAGAATCTTTTTTGTCGATTAAATTGTTTCTATAATGTATTTTAAATGACACATGCATTGGTACGATAGTAAAATCCATGAACTTTTCACAAGGAAATCACAAATTACGACTGAAAAATGTATATGAAAGAGAAAATCCGATTTTAAAAAATCGCTAAGATGACCGTAACTGAAAACTGCAATTGCGGTCATCTTAGCGATTTTTTTAAATCGGATTTTCTCTTTCATATACATTTTTTTCAGTCGTAATTTGTGATTTCCTTGTGATAAGTTCATAGATTACTATCATACTAATGCTTGTGTCATTTAAAATACATTATAGAAACAATTTAATCGACAAAAAAGATTCTTATCCGATTCCACCTCCACCATCTTGGGATGACCATAATTGTAGTTATGGTCATCAGCTTTACCCCAGTGAAATAAATATGCTAGTCATGATATAGCTGAAAACAAACCCCAATAACCTTCTAACCTACATGATGATGCAAAACAACAGAAAAAGTTATTGTAACTTGTTTACCAGACTCGACTAGAACAACAATCATTTGAATGGACAATAATAATAAACAATATATGTGGTTGGATAATTTTATATTTCTAATCATAACAATTTGACAATCGTCAATTGACTTGATGTTGGTTTTAAATAATGATAAGATGTTTATTTCTGTTAAAAAGGTGACACGAGGAACACATATCAAGCCTTCTTTGTGTACATTTCAAAATAACATCACTGTCACAAATAAAAACAAAATACCTGATGATAGACTTAAAAATATATACAAATATTTCTTATAGACAAATTATTAAAAATGTATTTATACTTTTAATGTACGTTTAGCACAACTATGTAACGAATGTTAATTTCCAAACCACTTAAATATGCAACGAAAGGTTGTAATGTGATTTTTAATAATCACAATATATTTTGTAAATATTCTCTTCCTTTTGTAAAAGAGTCCGTCAAATTTTGTTTCTATAAATATAAACGAAACTTTATAATGCTGCATCAAATAAAACATTTAACAATGTTTAATACTTACACTGTTCATGGTTTGTTTAAAAAAACAAGAAAAGCAAATTATTTTTGTCCTTTTTAAATAAGATGCTCTAAAAGAGCCTGCACCCCTCACCTGTTGGTATTATTAATATATTGTTTATGATAATTTGTGTTTGTTGCTACCCATTTCTGAGCTCCTGTCCTTGGGTCTTAATTTCTCCATGTTACCATTAAAATAATCATTACAAAGATGATTAATGCAAAACCTTTTTTGTGCACCGCCTGTTAAATTATTTTTTTTAAGCTTGAACCAGATAAACACAGGCCCTCATTTGTGAAAATTTGACATGTGCCGATTTTCATAAGCATAATATTTACCCACTGCATACTGATGTTACTTTTTTTGACACTGTATCTCCACTTCCAAGTTTGGTTAAGGAAGATAGGGAGATGGATGACAATGACACACATGACCCTTTAGGTTAATTCACATAATGGTATTGTAACAACATATATTTAATTTGAAATGCATAAAAAGAGAGAAAATCACAAAAACATTTCACTCCCAATATTTTAATATTTTTACTCCTTTTAAAAGGGTTCTACTAATGTTAAATGAAACAAGTAACAATAAACTTCCTAAATCTACTTTTAAAAGTCTGAATTAAAACTTCTGTTTTTGTAAGCCAGCCACCCTTGTGACTTTGACTTGGACTAATTTTTTTGCTTAAATCCTATAAGAAAATTTGCACTCTTTTCCATAAAAAAGGAATAAAATATCAATTATGCACAAAAAACCTTTAAACTATTTGAAAGTTAGAAAACTGCATCTACATAATATATAATAAATGATATCAAATATAATTTTCTACAAAAAAAATTTAGCTATGAAAAATGTTTAATAATAGTATAAAAAGTGAAGTAAAAGTAGAGACTAACTATGATTACATAATAAAAAGCATCATGCAAGTATAAATCAATGCTTCAACTTTATAACAACTAAAAATCAATTCTTAAAATTGATAAACAGTCTCTTCTATAACAGCTTGCCAGAGCTCAATAGAAAACAAAAGTAAAGATAGACAGAAAAATCAATCTACACACCATAGCCCAGGAGCCTGTGATCGCTATAATATTAAATTATCGGGTGGAGAATTTCATGAATTTTTTTTTACATTTAATAATGATTTGAAATTTAGGTTTAAATCTGATTAAATTGTTAAATACATCATGTAAAATATGCATATTTGTCAAAAATGAGTGAAATAACAACTTCCAAAGGAGAACAAACCAAACATGTTTAACAACTGATTATCAGGAGGCTAACATTTCAAAATTCATTTAAAATTGTGATTTCATGGCCATTTGAACTTATAAATAATTGTAGCCATCTGAGCAGGAGGACAGTTCTGAAGGATATAATTGTCCAAGGGAATCACACAAGGGCAGTCCTAGTCAAGTTTGATTAAAACTGGACCACTGATTTCAGTGGAAATGTATGACACATAGATACCAAGTGATGTTAAAAGCCCACACAGTTCTTGGTTAGGTGAGCTAAAACACTCACAATATGATATTAATAATTATTTTTTATGAAAGTTTTATCCAGCATTTTATACAATGCAGCCATTGTTTTTGCTCAACTTTCAATTGCCAAAAAAAAGCATTTGAAAATTGATGATGCAATATCTAAACTATAATCTTAGAAAATGTATTGTATATAAAAAAAAAGCATAAGAATAAAAAAAATGTTGCTATGTGAAATCAGAAGCAAGAAAATAATAAAAGATGCTTGATAAATATATTCAAATTTATATAATTATACATGTAGTTCTATTAAAAGTCCAATTTAACAACTTTTGGGAATAAATATACATTTTTAGGCCCTTTAAAAATGATTCATCACCAAACTAAAAATATTATATTCTTAAAAATCATCTAAAACCACATCTTGATCTCATCAATCTTGTAAGAATCATATATCATTCAACAACAAATATAATACATGTACAAATATGTCAACACTTTACAAAAACATGGTAAAATTAATAAATAAAATATTATTTATATTAATAGATTGCTGATATGGTCATTTAAAATATGTGTTAATTGAAAATATATATATAAAAAAAATCTGGCTTTGATTAACACACAATTCTAAAAGAAAGTTTAAAAGAGAAAGAGACTAGAGACAAAGCATTTGTGTGACCATGATCAGACTATGTACAATTACATTGGAGATAACTCTGTATATTTTTTACAATTTGGTTTGAAGCAGTTTAACATGTATACAAAATTTGTACACGATAAAACTCAAGTTCAACAACACTAAAAAGTCTGCATAGGTAGATGTCTATCACAGTGTATTTCCATGCCGTTCTGTCATCGTATCAGCGAGGTCTTAGTACTTCGAGTATGAGGAACCGACCTGTAAAAATACAAACAATACAAATAATTATTGATAATTCATTGACATAGCTGTAAATATTAACTGTAATACATTGAACAAATCTGAACAGAAAAACAATTGCAATACATCGTATGAATATGTGTGTATAATGGGTAGAATTTATTTGAAGAAATTCTAACGTTGAATATATTTTACAAACCTTTTTTCACTTAAAGTTACCAAACCAATTAATAAATCAACAGAGAAGAGTGTGTGGCTTTAAATATGAGATTTTGCATTAAATAGAATAGAATATGTGTGTCTGATCATAATTTCAATTTCTGTATACGTATATAACAAATATTGACTTTTTTATGCAGATGTCTAGTCCGTTTGGCCAGCCTAAAACAGGACTAAAAAATTAATTAAAAATCAACAGTCCAACTTACTGATTTTTTTTCTTCACACATTTACTTGTAGATCATCTACCTACTCTGACAAATAATTTCAGAATTTTGACACTATTTTCAAAAGTTGCCCATTAGGTCTCTATGTTAAATATGTGTACCAAATGTCGATATGTGCAGAGGGAGTTAGTATGCTTGTTGTTACCAACTTCCAGTGTAAACAATAACAACAACACACTGGTATTATTTACATTTCACTGTCATGTGATTACCTAATTTGATTATGTCACCAGAACCCAAGCATGCATGAGATGTTCATTTCACTTTCACCAAGTGACAATAGGTTACATGTAAATAGGTTTTCAATAAACATACCCATTGAAGGTATAATTTAAGTAGAGTGCATCATATTTGAGAACTTGTATTTCATAAATTGGGATTAAGATATACATGAAAAATATGTTGAAAATTGTTTTTAGAGAATATTAATTTTCCATGGATATTCATTTTCTATAAAAGATAGCTGATGGTCCATGACAACCAAAGGCAACCCTTTATAACAATACACTTATTCTTATTATATCTGATACATTTCAGCAAAACTCTGATTTAAAAAATAATACTGATTTTTGTAGTCAACTTGATAGGCAAGACATGGCAAAATGGGGAAAATATAACCAACTAGTCATATATAAGTATTGGTAGAGTTCTAAATAAGGATAGATAATTTTTAATTTGTAAATATTAATTTATAAAAAAACAAAATTTTTTTTTTATTTTCTACCTTTATTTTATATTTTTTCTTTTATATTAAAAAAAATATATGAATTACTTGTTTTTTTATTATGCTTAAATAACATACATAAAACTTGTTTTCATTTTCTTACAAGTATACACAAAGCATGGGCTATTTACATGGTATATCTGGTCAATACACATAGGCTTATATAGCAATGTTCTTCAAGTTCAAATACTGGACTTTAGAAAACACCAAAACAAAAGTGATTTTATTTAGAATTTAAAGAAAAAGATTTAAAATTCAAAGGCTTGCATTTATACTTATTACTTTTAAATTTCTAAAATAATTTCCAACAAAATGTAAAAAGTTAAACTTTGGGTGAAAATCTTTGGTTTTGTTTATAGAATAACCTATTGTCACTTGAAAGAGAAATTAACATCTCATACATGCTTGGGTTCTGGTGACATATTCAAATAAGGTAATCACATGACTGTGAAATGTAAATAAAACCACATGTGTTGTTGTTATTGTTTACACTGGAAGTTGGTAACAACAAGCATACTTACTCCCTCTGCACATATCCACATTTGGTACAAATATTTAACATAGAGACCTAATGGGCAACTTTTTGGAAAATAGTGTCAAAATTCTGAAATTATTTGTCGGAGTAGGTAGATGATCTACAAGTAAATGTGTGAAGAAAAAAAATCAATAAGTTGGACTGTTGATTTTTAATTATTTTTTTAGGCCTGTTTTAGGCTGGCCAAACGGACTATACATGTGTATATAGCAAAAATGATTTTCTACTTTTTTGGATCGATACGTTTAAATTGTGAAAAACAAAGACAACCACTTCTTGTTATTCTGTGAAATATGCACTGAATTTGACGTTTAATATGTAAAATATATGTTTATCAGTGAAAACTATTACATGTATGTCCTGTATTGGCTTTAATGGAGTTCTCATCAAGAATGAAATCAGTCATCTTTTAAGAAATCATTCTATTTAAATGGTGAACACTTAACAGATTTTCCCATACTCTGCTTATATTGTTATAACATTAACTTACACTGTAACTTCACTTTTGTTTTGAGAATGTCAAACAAAATATTTAAATACATGTCAGACATCAATTTATACAGATATAATTACAACATTTAAAAGTTACAACAATTGAACATAGGATTTTATTTACAATGAACAATCGAAATCCTTGTAGAAATGAAAACTCTGACTCATATCAATGTTTTTAGATGTCTTTTTCAACCAGACTCTTGTTTAATGACTCGGCAAATCTACATCTACAGGTGTGTGCAGTTTTTTTTAAATAATGCATTTATATCACCTTTCAACATTTAATTTGTTTCAAATGTCTGATAGCAAACAAAAAAGATTCTGATTGAAGAAAGACAATTTTAGTATTGTTACAAAATAATGGTATTTATTTCAAATTGTTATAGCACAAAACACTTCCCCATTCCAATTACAATCAAAAGATTGCCAGCTCACAACAAAACTCATTCATGCTGCACAAATTGATGTTTTAAAAAAGATTGCCAGCTCACAACAAAACTCATTCATGCTGCACAAATTGATGTTTTAAAAAAGCATTGATATGAATGAAATTACTAGAATGACCATGCCATGTTGATCTTATGAAATTTTGTATCAACATTATATTTATTTCCACATGGACTAAACGATATGAAAAACCAAAAAGCTTGGTAAAAAAAAAACCAACAACATTGTAACCTACTTGTTGCACTGAAAATAGGTTATAATCATGTCAGGATAACATTTAGTATGCCTCAGGCTTAGCCACACTTGCAATACAGTTTGTAATGATGTGTCACAACACTTTGGAGAAACATAATGATGACATCATTGATAACTTTGTTGTATATACCTTACAAACCTACACTATACGATATCTATGAACAGTGAAAATGTCTCTAAATCTAAACACACTTGCCACCCAGAATTTTGTCTGGATTACACAGGTTATATGTGAAGCAGTTTTCAAACAAATTTGGTATTCTCTCTACACAGGGTTCATTATAGACAAGTTTCACTGCGTAACAACTTCCACCGAATTTTCAGGTTTATTGGACATAATTCTATATATACAATTCCATCAACTGGACTCAATTTCCTCCATGCTTTACAAATGTTAAAAGTATCTGTCCATAATTCAGGACATTTTCTTTTTAAATTATTTGATAAATTTTCTAATAGTTTTAACCCATGAGATCTACATAAAGTTATTGTCCCCAGATTCAAGTGACAAATGCATTCTCAATCTGACAGAGAAATCTTTAAATGACCTTAAAAAGAGATTTTAACAATTTTTGTTACAATCGGTCTGAAATGAAGTATTTCCATACATATTTTGCATAACTCTGTTAAATTAAGCTCAAAGTTCAACTGAATCGGACACAATTTTTTTCTATTGAGAAGAAGAATTTTATTTAGTTCAGAGAATATTTTTTACGTTTAATACAGGAACCTAATGTTAAAACTACATCTGCATCCATCTTTTATTCCACAAAAAAATAGAAATTTGAAGAAACATTCATCTGTTGTTTTAATCATTCTAGTGCTTTTTTAGGTGTTCCATCAGACTAACGGTATATAACATTGTGTTCTACTTGGCAGTCGATGATCTTGTTTACCTATTGAAGATATATATTATTTACAGAATTTCACCTAAGGAGCATTTCTGCGATACAACTATTTGACTGGTCAGGTTGTTCCAGACAGAACTATTTCTTAGTTTAAACTAATAATAAAATAACTACCCTTAGTGGCTATATTGATTTCTGATTAAACACACACAAGTAAAAGTCTTTCCAAGATTGGAGAAATCGTTTCAAAGAATAAACATATCTAAAGTTTGCAAAATACAGAGTGTAAAGTGATGACAATCAATAGCTCACGTAACAAGTGAGCTAAAATCATATAAAAAAACTTTATAAAAGTTTTATCTCTGAAGAGAGAAACATGAAATTAAGCAGAACAGAATTTTACTGTAGTATTAGTAGACCTGAAGGGGCAACACTTAAGTAATAACAAAAGTATCTATATATGACAGATCGTAACAACTAGGACAGTGCATATTTATAAACTCTTTGTGCGATAAAGTTGCAATGAACGTGTGTAAAAAACTTATAATTCTAGGAATATGAAAATTGCTGGGTATTTTTACAAGTTTAATGAGTACAATTTCACAACAGAGCCACACACAACCATTGAAAAAAGCAGAACATCTATGATAAAGCAACTAACTGAAATGACAACAAAATGGGAAGGAAGAAGACCTGTGTAGTGTTTGTATACATTTCTATCTTGAATTTTGTTACCAGTATTATATATATAGCCTTAAGAGATAAATACTAAGAACATGGTTGTTTTAAATGCATTTAATACATATACTTTAAAGAAATAATCCCCCCCAAGATAATTGTTGGATTTATTAATACAAGATACATGCCATTAGAATATCATACATTCATTATTATTTATAGATATTGTCTCATGCATTGAAAATGTATCATGCAAGGATAAAAACGTGAATGCTGACTGAGAACATGCAAAGTCAACAGTTATGAACAAATGTCTGAACGATTTTTATGAATATAATAAGGACGGGTGTCTTCAGCAATTTATCTACCTTAACTGAAAGGATATTAAGGTAAAATTTAGGTAAACGGTTCTTTATCTTATAATCACAAAATTGAGCAAGGTTTTCTATAAGAAGAGGGTATGGGTGGGTGAGTGGTTAAGATTGAATCCTTCAACATTGCTTCAGCACCAAATGTCTATAAGAAGTGGGTATGGGTGGGTGAGTGGTTAAGATTGAATCCTTCAACATTGCTTCAGCACCAAATGTCTATAAGAAGTGGGTATGGGTGGTGAGTGGTTAAGATTGAATCCTTCAACATTGCTTCAGCACCAAATTTCCAATGCTCACCTCGTGTTTAAAATTTCAAGAACCCTACCCTAGATTGGGGTTTGTTATGTCTATCCTGGATTTCCTCCCTCAGTAAGTTTGTCAATCACGATATAGCTGAAATATCTGAAAATGATGCTAAAAACCAATAACCCTAACAATCTTCCATCTTGAATAGATTTAATTACAGGTTATATAACTTTGAAGGTTTTTGGAGACGCCCATGGCATACTCGAACAATAATTTGCGATACAATTTGAGTGACTTATGGAAGGTTGGTTGTTTCCACCATCCAATAAATCAGACAGCCATGATATAACTGAAATGTTAAAGTGGCATTAACACTAATAATTCTTTCAACAATCCTACTTACTGTTAAACATTTTACATTGTGTGAAAATTTAAAAATAAAATAGTCACTGTTAATTTTGGCTCACTTACATAATACAGAACATTTATGGGATATGTGTGCATGTGTGAAAAACTTACATAACACTATACAGGTCTCTAAACTGATGTGGATGACACTGTGATGGGTTAAAAATGTTAGTGAAACTTACTGTATTCATAAACTGATATTTGTAGGGCCAACCATGACTGCTTGTCAGGCCCAAGCCTAAGTTGTCACTGGATGTCTTATTACGAAGGAGGTAGTCGAAGGAGCTAAAGCGAAAGTGACATCAACAATTAAAAGGGGGACACAGAAACATGTAGTAATGTTATTTACATTTAACAAATCAATTCCAACAAAGACTCTCAGCATGCCCATGAAAATGTTCAGACTGTTAAAAAATGGGTCCTAAATAAAAAAAAGACATTTCTAATTATATACATTTGTACACTGTCACATGATATCACATGTGATAAATTAAATGATGGTAACATTCTAAAAATCTTATCCACAAGAAGTAAATTAAATGGCAACATCTCCAATATTTTACACAAATGAGCAATTTACAGATGGATGCAATATAAAGCCAGAACAAATTATACTGTGCAGTGCATATATCTCATTTTGTCTACTTGTTCTAAACCATGATTCTGAATAGACCTGTATAGTGCTAGCTCAGTGTCAACAACGGAGAAACAGCCTGTAGCAGATAAATCACCCACATGTATCACACACTCATTAATTAATCATTCCTAACACTTTCACCTTATTTGGAGTGCAAAAAAGTGATAATAAAAAAGATTTTCTATTTTTAGAATAAAAGGAAAGCATTTCAAAATAAAACTATATTTGTACCAGATTTTTATATAAGATAATAAAAGTTGTGTGTGTATTTTATGACAAAAGTCAAAAACTTTTAAAATAAAGAGAAAAAGCATGTAGACCAGACGTACACTCCCTGAATTCATGATCATAACCTTGGAAGAGCAGACAAATGTAATACAAAGTATATTGGTCACATATTAAAAGAAACCTGATTAAGTGCAGATAACTGACAAATTATTTAAATCAGGTTAAACATAAAACAAAATGGTAGACTACTTATGTACTGAAATTTTCATTACACAATACAAAAGCTTACTAGTAAAAAAAAATATCATAAACAGTGAGATGATTGTGTAACTATAATAGGACTTACAAAAAGTCTGGCTAACTCTTAGTTTAATGCTGAAACAATGGTAGTAGCCATCTTTGATTAATCACTTCTGCATTTCTGGTAAAATTGTCTTTAAAATTTTCAAATTGTTTAAACAATGCAACATGACAGTGGTCATAACAGATTTCTGGTCAAGAAAAATATAACATTGGTATATAAACAATGACCATTCCAGAACTGTTTTGGCTTAATCAATAATAATCAAGGGAAAAAAACAATAAAAAGTTTACAGACAACAGTCATAAAATACAAGTGACTCTTTGCACATTAATAGGGAGGAAAATGTGTGATGTGAAAATAATAAAACCCTGACATTTAGTCATAACTACAAAATGTATATACTATGTCTACAAGATAAAATTCTGAACAGTTCATTAGCATAAAACTGAGAAATCTATGTTAGATTCTCTTTAATAATTTCACAAGCTGTTTAGTTATAAGTTTTAAATTCTATGACACACCATTGTAAACAGATTGTGCTTTCAAGTGTAGCCATGCAGCTAATTAACAGAGCAGAATAACAGTTTAGCAGTACATTAGACTAGGACTTAGTTTACTAACAATCTTTACAGCAAACATCTTTTTACTTAATCTACATTTTTCAATCTTTACATATATATTGTTAATTTGTAGCAAAGCTATATCAACTATTCCCTCACTTCAAATTTACATGTTTACATATTAACAATCTCACAACACATGATTAGTTCCATCAAAATATGTTTACCATGTATCTGCAAGGGGATATAACTAGGGAACAAAATCAATTTACGATTAATCTTGGAATAATTTTTCTCCCAAATAATAAAAGTAAGAATATGAATGGAAAAATATTATATTTGCTACATTCAACCACATTACACTGGATGCTAGATATTAATCAAATTAGTTTGCTCTGACAGTGCCTTTCATAGATAAACAAGACAATGATCTGAGTGTATTTCTGTAAAACAACAACACCATTCTATTACTGTAAACAAAGGAAGGAATATTTTACACACTTTCTACTATTCATTGATAGATTGTCAAATCTCAGAGCCCCTATACATCAAATTAAACTTGCACAAGCAAGCCAGTTGCAAGAGGATGAGAGTTCAAAATAATACCTCTGATCATGATGTCACTTAACACTTGTGGTGAACAATATATTTGACACACGTAAACTCTAATTTTCTAATATGTCATCCTGTATGTCATATGTCAGCCATTGATTGTAAAAGCACTATTTTTAAACTATGGCATTACTGCACTATTTTGCACATTTATACCAAATTAGTCTCCAGTCAGCAATTTTCGGTCAATATATCTTCATGCATCTATGTCATATTCATTTGTTTTTTAATATTGTTTGCATTATTCACTTTTTTGAAGGGGCATAATCCTGAAACCAGTATATTCAAGGAGCATACTCCTGGAACACTAAATGGCATAACTGTCATATCCAGAATAATCTGTATTTTGTTACCATGGTTTTTATTTGAAGCCAGTTGCAGCCAAATTTGACATCTATTCAGTACTTGCTTGTCTGCTACTTTTCATTTAATCAAAAATAAAAGTATGGGTAATGTACACTCATAAGAATCACTTAGAATAGTCATGCACTTTCAGTTCATTGACCCTTCTCGTGCCATAACATTGAAGCCAAACATGCAGTGTATCTTTGTTTTTCATTATTAGATACATATCTGGTTGCTATGATCAATAGTTTATTTATCTTCAGCTTGATACCTAAATTGTATTTTAATGATGATGTGTTTTTTAATTAACACATGCAATTAGAAGTACTCTATTTCAAATACATCCCTAGTAAACTTACCAGATACTAATTAACATAAGTTCTAGCCAAAATGAAAGCCAGAATGGACTTAGTGACCTACTGGATATTAGTTAACTAATGATTCCAAATGATTGCACAATGTTTAAATAATAGACTACAATATGGTGGTGGGTAACTACAAGTTAGAACACGTTTGCCACCTTTGGGTATCTTGTTAGGAAACTGCTTGAGCTAGAATCAACGAAATCAATCTTTATTCTGTGCCTAGTTGTGTTAAAATTTCAAAGTGATCGATCAAATAGAATTTAAGTAATTGAGAACAAATATTGTGTCTATAGATGAAAAAAGACAAGACTCAAACCAAAAGTCAACTCTAAATTTTGAAGTCGTACAAAAATAAGAACAGAAAATTAAGACAGAATATTTTTGGAAAACACACACATTGCAAACATAAAAAGTTTAAATGGCAATTATTGATACTCAATCAGAGATACCTGTATTTAGTTGACTTTCCTTAAATTTCCAGTAACAAATCTGAATTTGGTCATGAACATACATCAACATTTTCAATATTTTTCTTCAATAAATTCAAATTATGAATACATCTACAGATTTAATTAAAGTTCTTAAATTATATACATCTAGGTTTATTTTCATTCCAAACAAAGTCAGAACTTGACACAAGACAACAGTTATAAATCAAAAAGCATCAATTATAACACAAACGATTAGGCAAACTGAATCCAAATAAACAGAGTTAGCATGCTCTTGTGAAATAAATCAGCTTGACCAAAAAATAAAGCAAAATTATATAGAAACTGTTGCCCATAAAATACTACAATGGATCATACCTAGGGCCTACTATAGCTTTCCTCAAACTATATGTGTGGGAGTGGTACTTTCTACAAAAATCATTATTCATGATTCATTTCTTACAGCATGAACAAATCTTCACATAAATTGTGAACCATGCTTTCAATTTTAAATTATGATCTTTAACTCCTAAAAGCCTTATGAGACTGACAAATTGTACATATATCATTATATATGATATTGGAATTTAAAAATAAGCAATTCGATATCTATCTGAAATTATATATAAAGGCTAAAAAAATAATAAAAATTCAACACTGCCCTTCTGCAATGTTACAGTCCTCTTAGATAAATTACATTCTTTTCAGATTAGGAGAGTTATATTTTCAATAAAAATATGTATTTGCTTTATGACAGTGATCATTATTTGTGTTTTTATACATCACAAAACAATAACACTTTACAATCTGTCAATACAAATGTTAAATCATGTATCACTCATCGGACAAAAAAAAGACAAATACTAAAAAAAAATAATAATGCACTGAATAATTAGTATAGAACAATTTTATAATTTAAAAGAAGATTTAGGTCTTTCTCCCCTGTAAGACAATGTATTAAAAAACTGTATTCTACAATGGTAGTTATCAAAAATGTCTGATCTACAAGACAAACACTACCTTTGTAACAGACTATACAATGATCACTCAAGTATAGGTGGGTTACATCAGTTTGAAACTGAAAGTGGTTTTTTTTGTTAACAGTTCTTTAAAGTCCAAAGTTAAACTATATACATGTTCAGCTTTGGTGGCCATCTTGGTTTTCTGGTTGACACTAGACACATAAACTATTCAAATGACAATGCATTGAATATTCCTGCCCTGTTTCGGTTCAGTCAGCTTAGTAGCTTTTGAGAAGGATTCTTAACATTTACCCATATAGTGTTTCATGTCCATATTTGTTTTCTGATAAACGTGGGGAAAAAACATATTACAAATGTACTTTGAAAAGAATCATCAAAGGAATATTCCTGTTATGTTTCATTTCAAATCGTTCATTAGTTTCAGAGAAGAAAAAGGAATAATAAAAACGAATACATATGATGATGCAAGGTGATAGCTAAAAAACAAAAATTATGTGATTATAATTTTGTGACCCACTTTCCATTTGTGTTATCCTTTTTTATATGAACAAATGGCATTAGAAAGAAACCATCCATTCAAAAAACTAGAGGCTCCCAGGAGCCTGTATAGCTCACCTGGGTATAACGACATCAGCCAATAAAACTTAATAACTTGGGTAAAAAAAAAAAAACAAATGTAGCCCTCGTCATTGCAGACCTCTTCTCCAAAAAAATTTGGGCAGGGGTCCCCCCCTTTAATGTAAGTTATCAAAATTGCTGTAAAAAAACATATATGTCAATGATTCTCAAAATTTAGCTTTTGCTACTTCACATTATGTAATAGAGTTGCTTCCCTTTGATTATTAGAGTAACCAAAAGCAGTGAGTCAACAAAACTACAGGCTCAGCACTGAGCTCAGCCTGTGTCACTCACCTTGCATTCTGCTTTGAAGAAACTTAATACAGAACATTCCATAGCCTATAGGTGCTTCCCACAGGCCTCTACATTAACATTTTTTTTAACTTGTCCCTTCGGACATTACTAACTAAAACGAGTTGCAAGTCAAAATCATTTGGTCTTGTTTTATACTCGGCTATAAAAAAAACTTCCGGTAGGGGATGGGGATGACCTCGGGCCTCAACTCTTGGGGAATTTAATTTATCATAAATATATATGATTTGGGGGAGGGGATCTCAACCATTAAAAAGTTCACCTCAGGTAGGGGGTGGGGTATGACCCCCGGGCTATAAGGCATTTAATTTGCCTAGTCACCCTGATCATAAATATATATGGCTTAGGGGTGGGGATCTCAACCATTAAAAAGTTCACTTCAGGTAGGGGGTGGGGTATGACCCCC
>MJUT01044488.1:556-36413 GCA_002080005.1 Gigantidas platifrons | reverse complement strand
CGATGCTTTAAATCTCATTTAAGCATGATGCGTTTTAAAGCGTTTCACCGACCACGCGATATAAGAGAAAAAACGGATGCGGTTGTTTTTTCCGTACGGACAGCGCTACCGCATTAAAAAAAATTGTATACTATTTTTGCAATAAAATCGGCAATGCGGCGACGAATTTCCACATGCGGGCGGGCCTGAGAACCAAGAAATTAACTTTTTATGACCTAATCAATACTGTCATACTACACACAAGATAACATTCTGGAGCTTTATACTTCACTAGATATATAAGAGCTACTATTAATCAATACTTTCATCCTACACACAAGATAACATTCTGGTGCTTTATACTTCATTAGATATATAAGAGCTACTATTAATCAATACTTTCATCCTACACACAAGATAACATTCTGGAGCTTTATACTTCATTAGATATGTAAGAACTACTGTTAATCATTACTTTCATCCTACACACAAGATAACATTCTGGTGCTTTATACTTCATTAGATATATAAGAACTACTGTTAATCATTACTTTCATCCTACACACAAGATAACATTCTGGAGCTTTATACTTCATTAGATATGTAAGAACTACTATTAATCATTACTTTCATCCTACACACAAGATAACATTCTGGAGCTTTATACTTCATTAGATATATAAGAACTACTATTCTAATATGACACTGTGTTATCGTCAGTTTATATAATACTCAACAACAACACTTTTAGCGCAAATGCGGTAATGTTGTCAATTCGGCTATTCCGTGTACCCTCCAGCGAAATGATGGTGTACATTATACTGACCTACATTTACCGTAGAAAATTAAAATTCCGCGAAATGTTGTTGACAATTTTGGCACGTAAACAACATGACGTCATATGAAGACTTCCAGTTTAGAACATAGAGATCCTGACGTTTTTTGGCTTCGTGTACGCCTCCTTGTCGAAGTGGGATTTGTAGTATTTTCCCTTTCTTTTGAATTGATGTTCATCAATGACAACATTTAGTAATCTCAAATGACAGAAATCGTATCTTTGTGTTCGGGAGGGTAATGGAACAGCCAAATACATTGCTGTGTGTATAGGCGGCGTTTTGCAAGTAAATGACCGTATTTGTCCTATTAGAATCGAAATAATCCATGGCAGCTGCCATGGATTATTTCTTAATTAATCATTACTTTCATCCTACACACAAGATAACATTCTGGAGCTTTATACTTCATTAGATATATAAGAACTACTATTAATCAATACTTTCATCCTACACACAAGATAACATTCTGGTGCTTTATACTTCATTAGATATGTAAGAACTACTATTAATCAATACTTTCATCCTACACACAAGATAACATTCTGGAGCTTTATACTTCATTAGATATATAAGAACTACTATTAATCAATACTTTCATCCTACACACAAGATAACATTCTGGAGCTTTAAACTTCATTAGATATAATATAAGAACTACTGTTAATCATTACTTTCATCCTACACACAAGATAACATTCTGGAGCTTTAGTTTATACTTCATTAGATATATAAGAACTACTGTTAATCAATACTTTCATCCTACACACAAGATAACATTCTGGAGCTTTATACTTCATTAGATATGTAAGAACTACTCTTTTAATTGGATATAATAGTATGAAGATTCAAATAATCTTTCTTTTCCACCCACACACAAACATTTTTTTAGAGAAAACCTCAAAAATTCTAATTAAAAACAGACCTTTACTCATTTTTGTGTAAATATAAAAATAGCAGTAAAATAGAAAACAAATGCTAAATTGATTGAGTCATGTCACATGTGTAAGACAGAAACTTACAGTAGTTTGTTTCTCATTGATCATTTCAGCCAATATTAAAAGTTGTGTCAAGAGAATATGAAGCAAAAAATTCATTTTTTATTATTATGTCATTATTACCATTTAATATATACATTGTCATTAACTTTTATAGATAAATAAAAAAAAACAGTAGAAGTTTGAGCTCTGTTTCCCAGACACAAATTTACATTTCCTAAAATCTTTTGATTTTTTTTTTTAATTTGACCATTAAATACTTCTGAAACACAACAGATATTTGAAAAACTTATTTATGTGGCCATCTTTAATATCATGTTGTTCTACAATTGAATTTTTGGGGACAATTTACTGTTCTAAATACAACAAGTTAATATGAACTAAGAATGGAAAGAAAGTCAGATTTTTCAAAAATATATTTGACCCCTCACTACATGTATTAAGTGGGTATAGAAATGAGAAGAGGATACCAAGTGATTCATGCAAATGACTATTATGAGTACAAATATGCATGTGCTGACTTCATTATATTAAAAGGTGAGAACTGAACAGTAGCCTATACAAGTACAATAGCTATGAAACTGATGACAAGATACTTTTTCCAGCTACAGTTGAAATGAGAAGCAAGCTTTTTTTAAGACTAGCAGTTTTCATGGCATACCATTTTCAATCTTGCTCTTGGAATGTGGACCACTAAAAGCCAATATTTTATTTGGAATTATCCAATTAAAATCCCCGTTTTCTACCCTCTATGGGAAAAAAGATATAAAACAATGTTATAACTAACTTTTAACAAAATTGTGTACTGTAACAAGTCATTCTATTGTTGAAAAAAGGCATTTTCCTCCCACTTTTTAATTAGACATACAAATGTAGCAGCAGATTTACCAATAGAAAATTAGTAAATCATATAAAGCTTTATGCCAAAAAGGAATAACCAATTATGTCAACAAAATGTTTACTTTAATTTTTAATAAGTTTTATTTTTAAATCAACTGCTTACATTATCTATCAAAGAAAATTGCCAATCATCCAATACAACAACCTACACAGTACATAAATAACATTTAACTTAAATCTTCATACATCAAGAAAATAACAACAAACACATGGGCCTTCAGGTCATAACACTTGCAGTACAATTTTGGTACCTGCACTCCAAAAACAGCCAATCAAAATACTGTATACTACATGAAGTGTTTTGATTGGGACATTTTGGAATATGAGTATGAAACGTGTACTCAAAACTTTTATGACCATAAGGCCAGAAATACTCAAACATCATGTAACCATTGACAACAATCCATGCATGTGTTTGGTCCATACATAAATATAGAGAAGGTAGAGTGACAATATTGGTCAAGCTAGAATCTGCAGAGTTTGTTGACAATCAATACATGTACACAAAACCATGATCCTACCATTTTCAATCTTTGTTTTAGGATGAGGTCCACAGAAAGCTAAAAATTTATTTGGCACTATCCAGTTGAAATCTCCATTTTCTACTTTCTGTAACATATAACATCATTGGTTATAACCAGCTTGTTAAAGACTTCAAAAGTTCATCTGTACATGTATGAAAGTTAAATGGCAAATGAATATACATGTACATAAAAACCTTTTTACATTCATTCATCCAAAATTAATTTCAAAATTTCCATTTAATTATTCTAGGAATAAAAGCTCTGTATTTGTTCACAATCAAATAAGCTATATGTGAGTTCAAGAATTTTTTGTCAAATAAGCCTGCAGCTAATTTGCATAATTAACAATTTAGGGAAATTTACCAATCTTACCATTTTCATAGAGAGAAAAATGGAATACACATATTTTGAAATAATGCCTCCCAAACCTCCATATATTTTGCCTAGCTAAATCACTTATATAATAATAACAATAAATCAATTTATGTAGATAAAAGTATTGGTAACACTCATAACTTTAATACAAATTCCTTAGGGTTTTATTTACATTAGCCAGAGATCACAGTATAGGAACCTGTATGCCTGAAATCTCTTATTGACATGCTAATCTGTAAACCCCCACCATACAAAGTACCTCAGTGTATCCGTTGAGAAATGGAAATGATATCATTTTACCTTTCTGTAGACTTTCTTCGACTAGTGATTCTTTTATCCCCTCCACAATAAAAATGTGGAATAGTTTAAATAACAATATTCGAAACGTTGACACCTTATCAAAATTCAAATCAGAATTAAAGAAACTCGATCAAACTGAAAATCATTCTGTCCCCAAACATTTTTTCTGTGGTCCTCGGAAATTAAATATTATTTTAACTCGGCTAAGAAATTCAGCTTCGTTTTTGAATTTTGATTTATTTCGAGTTGGAATCGTATCTGATCCATCTTGTCGATGTGGAGCTGCCCTTGAAAATTTAAAACATTTCCTTTTGGAATGTCCTATATACATACAAGCCAGAACTACATTGATAGGTAATATCAATAGAATTACAACTTGCTACACTCTAGACATTGAATTTCTGACATGTGGCAATGATAATTTAACTTATGAACAAAATTGTATTATATTTAAATATGTTTTTGATTATATTAAATGTTCAAAGAGATTCCTTATCGTATAACTGGAATTGAATTGGTTGAACATGCACATCATGAATCCATCTTAATTTTTTCCCCCCATTTTTGTTGTTGATGTGAATATCATCATTGATTCGTTATTAGTGCTACATATAGTAATGCATGCCTTTTATGTACTTCTTTACTGTAACATATTGTAATTTGGAGAAGACTTCATAAGTATGTTTTACTTGTGTCTAATCCATTTTGTCCGTTTAATTGGCAAATAAAATATGTTTAAACTAAAATCTGTAAACTGCATTACGGTTTCGGTGGAATTCGACATCTTACACTTTCACGGCAGGTAAGTTTTTCTATGTTTTCATTAAATTCTAATAACCTGTATGTCCAAATACTTGACAGAATGCGAATGATTGATTGATGCAAGGTCTGCATCTTTGTTTTTTTTAAATGTATTAGCCATATAGCGTCATATTTACCATTTTAACAGGTTCTTTTGAACAAGGATAAAATAAAATTGTCCCGTTTGACCCTTTATCCTTGAATAATATTCCCAATACTTGTGTTGGTAATGTCAATAGATATGAACACAGTTTATGTAAAATTACAGATATGAATACCTCAGAATTGCTAAATAAATAGACATTTTAAAATACAAATTTAACTCGTCAATCAGGTTACAGACCGTTTTCAAACGCGGCGTCAAACAGACTTACACAGCTACAGCAAACAGCACATTCATTTTTGCAATCCAATTTTTTAGTAGGACAAATTATGTTTTCTTCATTGCTTCTTTGTAAAAAGAATGCTTCTCACATCCAAAACTATCCATGCAAATACAATCTAAATTGGAAGCCATTTATGCATAAAAAAATGGAATTTTTACCTTTTCTGGTAGTAAAAACAAATGTTTGATACTCCATTCTGAATTTGTTGCGTTATTTTATCCAAAGAAACTTTAGCATCCGTTAGAGTAATGAATCATGTACATTCAGTAACTCTTTTACACTAATAAATTCCGAAAAACTTGCCTGCTTTGAAAGCGTGGGCAGTCGATTTCCACCGAAACCGTAATGCAGTTTACATAAGAGCACGTCAATAAGAGATTTCAGGCATACAGGTTCCTATACTGTGAGAGATGGATTTAACAACTACAGAGAAGTGGCTTCATAATCCATAAATCTATACAAAAGTAAGAAATCATATCCATAAATCTTTCATCTTTCAAGTTTTACATAATACTTGCCTCGTAATGTTCATACTCGTCAACATCAAAGGTGGTATCGAAATGAAAGAAGCCATTGGCTAAAGCTTTACTTAACCCATGTAAACAATCTAATAATGTTAAGTTGTATGTACATGCACCAAATGAGGCATCCCTACAAATATAAAATATATTATTATTATCAAAACAAGCAGTTTATGGTGGTAATAGAACTGTTCCCTTAAGACATCGTCAAACCTTACTTTACGGCCATCTTAAATTAGAGACCACTTGTTGATATTAATGGTCAGTTTAAAATGTTCCTTACTATCTATACATGTTATTTAATTTAAACAAGAGGTCACCTCAACATCATCACCCCAATAACACTGCAAGTGACTGATGAATACAAGTTTGACTGCACATGTTTCCAGGTAAGGCATTTTGGAATCACTACCATGGGTGAGTGTGTAATTCATCTTTATCAAATGAAAAGCAGAAAAAGTGCAAAACTGTTACTAAGCTTGGTCACCCTTTTTTCAAACTGCCATCACTGAATACCATGTTAATGGAATGGCTCCTAGGCTTAAAAATATGAAAGATGTTGGTGTCTAAAACTGGCCTTCCATTTGTTCTATTGAAAAATCAGGATTCATGATTTTTTAAATATTTTTAATTATAAAAAATTGAACAGCATTAATCAAGTGCAGTCTTGTTTAACCCCAAGTGAGCACTATTTTCCAAGCTATATATTACAGTGATGTCATGATGATGAGGTAGATTTTTATAATGCTAGTTCATAGAAACAACAATCTACAGGTAGACATATAAATCTGATACCTAGGAATCCAGTTTTCACTCTTAATCCCTAAAGCTGCATGCTTAGCAACAAATATCAGCCTTTCAGTTTTGGTTTTATCAGAACAGAGGTTGAACCCATATCCTTCCACACTGAAGTAGGGCACACTAACATTTACATCGACAAGGCAGTTCATGGAAGAATAATCTTGATCAGTTATCAATATTTTGCATGGTTTTATATAACTTACCTAAAAGGAAGAAAAGGAGGATTTGATCCTGCAACCAAAGGTCTGTAGGCTTCTTCTGGTGTTTTCTTCAAATAAATAACCTGAAGAAAAAAAATCATTACATTGCTCAATCTTTTAATGTCTAAATATTTGTATTAATTATAATTGACCTAATTTTCTATGTTTTTATTGATAGACTTGTCATACAAGTACTTTGCCTCTGTATTCAGTTTTGTTCATCCATCCTCCTTGACACTGTGATACATGAAATGACTGTCATACTCCATGTTTTATGTTGGCTTTTCCTGACAACTTCTACTGTTGTGAACAAATTCTGTTGATTTATTATCCATTCAACTCCGTAAGAGGATGATATTAATGTTTTATTTTTTTCTCATTTAAAGCTGAAATACAATGGACTGTATTCTGTTGGTCACAAGTTAGAGCCTCTTTTCATATTGATTAAATTATTATGCCACCATCTCATCTTGGACAATGACCATGAGTACATTAAACACATTAGAAATGAGTTGATAGCAACGGTTAATTTATTTATCACCAACAGACCATCATTAATTTCTGTCTCTTGAATTAAGTTACAACATTACAACAAATTTTCAGCTTTGTAATGGTCAATAATATTGGTTGGTGAATTTAAAATACCTGAAGAAAACCACAGATTTGGGTCAAGTTACAGAAAAACTTTCACACTATGCTTATCAAGTACACCTCGTCATGGGTGGGAATTGAACTCGTAACTTTAGTGTTGATAGGCCTTGATTGAATAGGTAGATATGAACCCAACTGCCATACAATCATGACCATGATGCCCCCTCTGTCCTAAATTAGCCACTGTACACTGCATACTTACTGAATAAGCCGAGATCAAAAACGCTGCATTAGCTCTTTTTCTAGCATCGTAGCTTGTGTAATGAATTATTCTCTTTTTGGCTAATGAAAATGACTACAAAAAAAGCATTAAAAACAAATCACAAATATACCAGTTGTAAATGTAATAAACATTCAATATATCTGTACATTCAATGCAACACAACAGATGTACAATACACTATGTTCTTTAGTGGTGCCTAACTACAAACCCATGGAAAACCAAAATTAAACAACAAACATGTAATAAATTTTAATACACTGTATTATCTATAACAAAAATTATTGGCTTGAATCCCATATACCATACTAATATATACATTTATACCCTGTGGCCTAAATCTGTACAAACTTGAATGCATACCACTGTGATGATTCAATGGAAACAATTTTCAATTGCATTTCATACAGGCTTCATACATGTACCAAAAAATCCTTCTTTTTTTTTTTTTATTAAAGTTTCTTTATTGTAGTGAAAGCTAAAATGAAAGATCTAATATAAGATGAAACACCACTTTCATTTAAATGGAAGAAAATTGTTCTGCTATCTGTTTTCTTATTTTTCTGAAGTCATCATGATATTTGTTGATTAACCTTATATGTAAACTTTTACATATCAAACACCTGTAGTTTGTCAAGACATATTTCATACATTGTTACATTTTTGGCAATGGATTAAATAACACCCTGGTTAATCACTAGACTGACAATGCACCTTAAAGCAGATTAAGTCAAAGGTCATTGAAAATTGGCTTACTTCCAATACAATACATACAGCTAACATGTATGGTTTTATTACTTATGTACAACAGGTTACAATTATCTGACTTATTTCTACATTTATTAATCATTTCTATTACATAATCCACTTATCATGTTTACATTTGTAATAATAAAAAATATATATAAATATACATGATGAAGTACATGTACAGTATTTGAACAGAATTAAACATTCAATCCTTGTACAATGTACATGTAAATACACTAGTTTGATATTATTCTACAATCTCCAGTGAATTATGAATGCCACTCTATATATATACAAGCTAGCTAATTAATTATTTAGAGTGTTGATTCATATATAATATTATATACATACATTGTATAGGCGACTTTTTCTTGTTGAACCCCAGAATTCTAATTTTAGAACCATCCTACCATAGTAAGGTAATTATGTTATAACTTACCTTGAGTTTTTTATTCAGCTTACAGCAGTATCTGTATAGTTGTGCCAAGTTTAAAGGTCCGAAATCAGCATAAAAACTGAAACAAACATAACAATTTTAGTCTTGAAATTCAGCACTATTTTAATTAAAAACACAGAGAATTTGTTTTTAATTCTTGATTGAAACATATTGTATTTGTAATCAAAAACAATTTGTGTATTTTGTGGCTAAAAAATATTATGTATTATGAAATGGTAAATAACAAAGGTTCCAGGTTGGTAGATGTTAAAAACTTGTGTAAAAATCATAGTGAGCTTTGCTAATAACAATTATCAAGAATACATGAATAACAACCAACCCTTAACCAGATATATTTCAATTTTTTACATCATTCATACCGGAATTGGCAGGTGTCAAGATTTGTTTTATTATGTCAACAAAATATCTTTCCTAATATTTTTACAACATTTTCAGATTGGATTTTGATATGTATATCAATTTCTGTTTTTGCATTTACAATAAAATATTCCATTTTATTGTGCTTACATACATTTTTTATTGGGGTAGCACTCGGTTTTATATATTGGGTTTAACACATTCAGATTATATTGAGTTAACACACTCACATTTTATTGGTTATGAGATTGCATCTTTTCTGAGGATTGTTGAGAAGCACCTTTGTTTTGTGAAAGGAAGGGGGCATGCAGTAGCAGGGAAAGAAACACTAAAATATCTGCAAGTTCTTCGAATGTCTATCAGATTTTCCCTCACTTCACCCTGTTATTGCCAGTGTGGAGAGCCCTGGCATTCACAATCAGTTTTTATTGGGTTAACATATCAAGTTTGTCAAAATATACAATCTAATTAAAATTAGATCTCTCACTTTGCTCTTGTTTATTTATATTTTGCATGTGGGAGATCTAACACAAGCCTGTAGACATTGCATTCTGGTGACCTAGGGTCACGCATATGTAATGAGATGCAAATAAAGGTAACGACCCTCAGAACAGCCAATCAAAATCGTTTTCTGATATCACACATAATAAGCACACATATATTTGATTTGTAATAAATACGCCTAAGCGTGAGAGGGCTTCGTAATGCCATTGATTTGTGCCGTAAATTATGAATTTTCACCTGAAGACGTCTTCTTGTCTCCGAAAATGTAAACAGTTGTAGGAACAATCGAGCTCCGACATAGACGGTATAGATAACATTGGAAGAATTCCGAATAGATTTCTTGCATAATTCATTAGCACCCAGAGTTACGTCCAGGGATCTACACTAACAGTCGCCCAAGGCGACTTAAAATTGTATTGGGCGAGTGAAAACTCTATTACTTCTCGCCCAGGTGACGACTGAAAATTTTGGGAGCGATGTCAAGAATTATTAATTCCCGCACCGGTTTTTAGACGTACCAAAATTGCGACTGGTTTCCGATTTTTATTTTACATATTTTGGTAATGGTATATCGAAATCAGCGGTGTCAGTAGAATTATCCCTGAGAAATGATTGTCGGTTTCCCCAAGTCAATTTTTTGCCGCCGGGTCGTTATCTTTTATTACTATTACTAATAAATATAATAAAATAAAATAAAATGAACACACCGGCCCTCTATTCTAACTCTAAGAAAGCCAAAGCGCTTAGGATATCGGTAAAATGCTCATGATTTAAAACCTGTACGCATGACGTACATTATGGATAAAATGGCCACCGGTGATGTGCCCAGTGGAACCGTTCTGACTATTTACAGAAATATACGCATTTATCAACGAAATATGAGTGATGCAATTTTATTGGCTTAGCAAAAGCCTTTATGATTTATTTTGTGACCTTCACGGGAAAGATACCAAAACACTGATTTGACAGAAACAAGAAAAAAACCAAAAATTTAACACAACACTCCTTTATACCATTATAGGACCAAAAGTGAGACCAGGTGTACCATTGGTGGTAAGCATATTCTACATCCCATAAGACACATGTTTGTTCATTTTGAATTTGTGGTTTAACATCTCTTGAAGAAAAAAACCCTGCATGCAAGCCTGTCCTTAAAATTTTCCTATGGTAGGGGAAACCAACAATCAATTTTACATGGCCAAATGACAATGCATAATTGTTTGTTGGCAATATATTTCAACTATTTCAGAGCCTGTGGCTAAGCAAACCACAACTGAAAATTAAAAGAATGAAAGTCATATTTCTAATTCTTTCAGATTTTGTTTTAATCATATTCATAAATACAGTATACAGTATAAGATTAAAATTGGTGATTAACTTTAAAACACATATAACATATATCCGCAACAGAATACCTAAGGAACAAGTTAAAGAAATTATTAAAAAAAACAACAGAATCCAAAAACAAGTCAAAATTGACTTGTCAAAATGGAGACTTTGTTAAAATATCTGATTTACCATATCTGTAATCTACCTGAAAAAAAAGCTGGGTGCCTAAATTATTTGTTGGGCTCCTTGAAAATGAAAGTTAGGAGACCAGGTGGCGACCATGGTTCAAAAGTTAGTGTATATCCCTGGTTACGTCCCTTGCATAAATCCACTTTCAAGATCTCGTAAGCGATCATTTGAATGAACAATATTTTGCTTGACCCTAGATCACCAGAATGCGATGTCTACAGGATTGCGTTAGATCTCCCACGCACGAAATATAAATAAAGAAGAGCAAAGTGAGAGATCTAATTTTAATTAGATTGCAAAATATATGGATTTGTACAGCAATATTTGTAGAAACACACTGTAAAAGTACTGTCCATAATTATAATTCAATTACGCTTGTTGTCTTATACCTAATGATTAACATCAAGTTAGCTCATTGATATGTAAATTTATTACTCAAATAACATAATTTCCCACAGTACATTTTTACTTTTTATCACAAACAATTTTCATAGAAGTAATAGAAAGAATATGATGTTGTTGACGTTATGTTCACTGTACACTCAAGATTTATGTAAATGTAGTTTCCACTTTAACTGGTTAAATTTAAACTACTTACTTTTCATAAATTAATTCATCATCAACACAAAAGTAATGAGTATGTGCTGTTGATCTTGGTTTGGCACGCAATGTTGCAAAATACAATCGGTCTGAAAAAAACAAAAGCACATAAGATTTTTTACTAAAAATGACAGATAAAAATTAAGTAATTTTTAATCATCCTAGTTTAAATTCAAATGAACTGGCTTTGAAGTATGAAATGAATCAATCTCACAGATTCTTGCAACTTGTTTAGATTATAGACAAGTCCTGGACTCACCAAAGTTTTCAAATTTTAAATTCTTACAATAGGAGTGTTTGCCGTGATGGCATATGCTTGAGAATTTACTTGTCTGGTTGGCAAGAAATGGAAAATTTCCATTGTCTTTCATTTAAAACTCAACTTTAAATTGTCATTATTTTTTTGTTATTTAAGATAATTCAATAATTCTTTCAGAAGTGAAAATTATATAGAAATAACTAATTCACATTGAATGTTTGATAAAAATATTCAGAATAAAAGGATTGGAAATTCAATCTTGTTTTATTAGTTTTGAAGTGTAAAAATGCATTATTTCATATTAGAATTATGAATTTATCAAAATTAAAAAATGTAAACCGACAGAAAAAATATGATTTTTCTTAAGTCTCTAAAACAATTAACAGAAACAAAATTGGTTTGGAAATAAAAAAGTCATAAAAGTTTAAAAATTGGTTATTTTCCTGTCAATTACTTTATTGCCAACCAAGTATTTGTTTACTGTCATGCAAATTAGTGAAGATGACATCACTAATGAGATTGGCGAACACTCCTATTGTGGGACTTACCAAAGTTTTAACAAATGTCTTCTGGGCTTGTCAGATTAAATTGCTACAAGTTTCCTGTCAGCTTAGCCTTAATTGTGTCATATCTCTTGGTACAAAATGTAGGTAGAAATAGTGCTACAACCTACTTCTTTGAGAAAAAAAATGGGTCACACCAATCATGTCGGCCGAATTGCAAATCTTCAATTTTTTATAAAGGCATTTGTTTACTTGTTTGCAATTTAAATAAAATAAGACTGTAAGAATTATACATTTGTTGTTCATTATAACTGCAGGTCCATCTTTGCTCAGTTTAAAATTGAAGTTGAGGTAAAAGAGTTGGGATTTTCTGGGACAAATAGAGGCAGTCTATAAACGTCTGTCCATTTAAGAACTGCATATTTGTAAACAGTAAAATCAAATGGCAAGAGAATTACAATTATTTTGTCTGTCTAAATTGCTACTTCTGTTGATTGAGGTCCAAATGAGACAACTGCAACTCACCAACGGATTTTGAATAAAATTCTGAGACAGAATCAAATTGAATTATATAGAAAAATGACCTATGGAAGGATTCATGCCCAACTTTTGATAGGCAAGTGCTTTATTGTTAAGAATATATTAACCTTCTCCCTACAGTAGGCCTCATTGGGTTCTAAGGTTGATGTGAGCAGACAATTTTTTTCATATGCGTGGAATGTGAAATTAAAAATAAAGCACATGAAAACAGGAAAGGTATGCATGAAATGAGAAACACTGGGTCTGGGAACTCAGGAAAATTGCTATATTGGTGAGCGGGAAATCAAATCTGAAGTTCCCCTGTTTTACTCCTAGATTACACAATTTTGCTCTATGAAAATGCATGAGCCATCAAAATTTCACATTTATGCATATACAAATAATTTAATTTGATTAGAATACGACTGTTCCGCTTGGAGAAAATTTTGATTATACTTGATAATCTGGGTTGGTATTGTGACGTCACCAACGTATTCATCCACCAACAAAAAATTCAAATAGTCACATGAAATAATCGTATAAATTAAAATTGAGGAATAATTAAAATTTGTTGTAAAAATTAAATTATATGGAATATTTGAAATTTTTGAACAGGTTATACTTGTATAGTCTGGTTTGGTACAGTTTACGCTTTTCATAAACTGCTTCGTGGTGTATTAAGTGTAAACTGTCCCAAGGTTATATCGTATAACCCGTTCAAAAATTTCAAATATTCCTTAAATGTACATATGATACAGCAAGCCAAGGGCAAGGCATCTTATTGTGTCCCTTTATCTTTATTTTGTTCAGTACGTTTTTTATATTGCAATTGTCCCTTTGTTAACATCCCTTCTTACACTTCATACTGAGTATTTGCTTGTTTTAATTAACATTTTATCACAACAATAGTCAATATACGACAAATATTGGTTTCTGCATAAGTGGGAAACATGAAACTCATATACTGTGACTGGCATTGCAAAGCAGGACTTGGTCAACATAGAAAAAGCAGGCAAGATTGGACACCCTCTAAACAAAAGTAGAAGGGATATGACATATATCAGATTAATGCGTAAATAAACTGATATAATAGTCGAAGAATACACACGGTGTAGGATCAAATCAATTCCTTTCGGTAAATATCGGCGTTATTCGATTACTTTCGGTTATTACGAATCCTTTTGGAAATTATGGCACATCTGAAACGATGTTCGACCAAAAAAGATAGAAAAAACCAAGAACAAAGATAAAATCCTCCCAATACTATCTTTTACGGAACAGTAGAATACTTAATAGAATCAACTTTGTCACTGAATTCCATAGTAATCCTACAGTTTTCTTTAAAATCATGAAACATTTGAAGAGTGCCTTTGTTGTTGGAACAAATATGTGAAAAAATAAGCCAAATGTAACTGATTGGGTTAAGTAAGTGTGTTATTCTTTCAATACCAGTGTTCCAGCTAGACCAAAATAGAGGGGCGCTGTGCCCCGCCCCCGAAATTTTATGCCCCTCTGCCCTTTTTAGCCATCCCTTGCGCCCCTCTGCCCTTTTGGCTTTTCATGCCGTACATGAATCCCAAACGTGTACGCTTGTGTTGTCCACTCGTGACATTGTCTCAAAACTTGTCCCATTAATTTCTAATTAAATTGTACAGGTGTTTAAGCTGGCAGGTGTAATGCTTTTAACAACAATCACCTGTTGTCAGCTAATTAGTAATTTCCTGCCCTGATCAAGTGATCAGTCTATGACTTCGGTAATCCAAAATATGTCCTTAGGTCATTATAAAAAAATGCATTAAGGTTCATAAATTTCTTTTTTTCTGAACTTTGCTCGTTAAACAATATTTCATGAAATAAACTCACATTATTTTAAGATTTTTCATACTTATGACAAACGTAGACATGCAAACATGCCATCCAAGAAGAGAAGGTTGTCACAGCTTGAAGGTGAAAAGAAGAAAATTGCCAGAACATGTACACCAATTTCATCTTTTTCTTCTGGCAATGAACAACGTTCAAGGTACATATAACTTAAAATTATGATTCTGTACCATTCTGATTTTGTTACTATTTTTACGCATCTAAGCGGCATTTCTAAAAATACAAATAAACAAAAAACAAGGAAGAAAAATGTGTACATTTTGTATGACGGAGATCGAAAATCGTGATTCATTGACAAACAAACCACGGGAGACAAGCTGAACGAGACTGGCAGACAAACGTGTAAATTGCAAAATGGACAGATGAACAACACGAACATTTAAACATTTATTTAAAATTATTAAAATCTCACACATACATTTTAATAATAATAATTTTTATTACCAAATTAATGGGCACATAAAGGGCAAAAAAATCAAATACAATGATTGGAGGCATAATACAAATATACTATCATAGCATGCAAAGAAAAAAAAAGGCTATATTATGACTATGTATACAAATTACAACAGCCAGGTCAGAACCAATTCAATATCCAGGTTCTGTAGAAGTACCTAGTGACCTACTCAAAATACTTCAGTCACTTGAAAATAATTTATAATTAATTTAAAAGTTATGGAAAATTTCTAATGCAAATCAAAATAAAATATTTTTTTCCAATTTGATGAGTAAATTCCTTTCGAATTTCACAAATTTTCTGCTTTCAAATTTCTCATGATGCCCAAAAATATCTTTTCAGTAGTGACCAGCAGTCTGCTGAAAGTCTACCTGATTCCACTGGAATTTCAACACCTCCCCCAAATCAGACATTAACATGTACTCAAAACCAGCCACAGAGCTAACATTAAAACTGAGACACAAAATTTTGAACATTAAGTACAACTGTGATCAGACACTTTTTAATTCCATCATTGATGAGCGTGTACATGCCTTTTTTAAACACAAAAACAGAAGACTTGTAAACATAGTGTGACTTTTATTTTAGTTAAAATTGTATCTGGAACATTCATAACACTATATTCTTTTTAGCACATGCATTTTTATTGATCTTCAGATTTTAACTGGACTACTGCAAGCTAAGGTTGCACTTTTAGTGACCACTTAGGGTGAAAAATTAAACACCTTTAATCATTCCAAATCTTAATTGTTTTTGAACACAAACATCATACCTACAAGATTCCAACTGATCAGGGATAGTTTCCATCATTTTGATTGAAAAAATATATTTAAAGATAATGCTGTCAAAAAATCTGTACAATTGTTTCAAAGAAATAAGGTGATGAAAATTGTAAACTAAACCTTTTACATAAATTTGATATAAAAACGATGAGAAAGAATCACCAAAGACATCATTTTTTGCTTAAAAGAAACAACACATATATTTTAACTCCTGTTTCTTGCAAAAAATAAACACATTTTTCCTGAATAAGCTGATTTCATTATGAAGTCTACATTTTGTATAGTGTTCAGAATTAAAATTGTAGCTTTTGACTCATTTTTACAAGTATAAAATAATACTTTTTACAATTTTGTTCCATACATAAGATTTTATAGCCCATATACAGAAGTAAAATTCAATAATTCAGAAACATCGTATTTAAATTTTCCAAGTGTTTCAGAGTAGTCAGGTGGTAGAAATAGTATATTAGACCCTTTAAGTTAATTTTATATGAAACAATCAGCATTGGATCACCAGACAACTATTCTTTTTCCAAAAAATAAGCAAATACAAATGCCAATTCTTGTTTCTTGCAAAGAATTAACAAATTTTAGACTGACTAAGCTGATTTAACTAAGTAGTCAACACATTGTATAGTATTCATAATTAAAATTGTAGCATTTGACACATTCTTACAAGAAAAACTTGATATTTTTTGACACATATAGGACTATATAGTGTAATCCCAACATCTTACGTATGGGACAAAAGCTTGCAATATTTATTTTGTTGTGGATTTCACTTACATTTAATTTAGAAAGTAATGCAATGTATTCTTATTTATTAGTTTTCTACTTTTTTACAAATGTGACTGTTTATTTAGCTTATTCTTGACAAAATGGAAATATTTTGTTAAGTTTGGGAAGAAAGAGCAAACACTCTTACATCTCTATCAACAACGTTTTGGATGGATATAAGGAGTTAAACCTATGTTTATGTAGTCATCAGTGTATTAGAGATGTAATGATGCAAAGAATGCAAGTCAGTAAAGGAATTTAAGAGAAAATTTTCTTCCTTACGTATGGGACAAAAAAAAGTTACGTATGGGACGTTTCAGATTGACTTTGATGTCTTGTCTACATTAATTGGTGATAGTCAAAACCAAAGTTATTTATACTTAGGTACCTTGATACCATTCAAGTAAAAAGTAAGATCTTATATTTCAAGTATGTACTTTTCATGGAAATATGGCTTACGTATGGGACAGCATGGGTTTCGGAAAATGTCTTTTCAAACTTTGAAGACTTGAATTAAAAAAATGATCAGAATTCTCCCCATTCTTTTTTGTCATAATTCTTCCTCACACTCTCAACAAAAGATTAACTGTATATAATGTAGATAAATAAGAAGATGACTCCATATAATTCCTTGTTAATCTTGTGAATGACTATTTTGTTAAAAACGATTACATACCATCATATTTCAGTTAACATCTTCTCTGATAATGATATTATATTAAAGTGCTACATGTTATATACCAACAGAAACTAGAGAAAATTCTCTATAAACTGAAGCTGACTTTAACTTTGTCATTCCTGAGGGAAAAATGTATTAGGCCTAAATTAAAATATTGTTTGTTTCCCCTTTGCGACCGACTCGCCGAAATTAGCGCGACTGAAACATTTTTACAGCCCGTTCCGTGATTTTTTTTTTTGGGGCGATTTCCAGAATTTTTTCGTGTCCGATTCCGGCATTGGATTCATATTATGTAATACTCTTCCGGACCGTACCGTGAGTCATCATTACTAAAAAACCTAAGAGTCCCGACTGTTCCGAATATTCGTAGAAGCATTTCTGAGTTTGAAGCTACGTTATGTGAAATTGTATTACCTGTTTATAACACATGTAAACAGAGTGGGAAACCAATTCCCAAAAAGAAACCCCTTAAAATAATAAAAAAAGAAATATGTTTTCTCTTAAGTCAAATCTGTTCAGTCTTCAATCTTTTCATTGATATGGCCCAACTGTTGCCAACAAACAAAGATATCAGTTTCTGACAATGGATACATTTTCCAACAAGATCCCACAAGTCTGTGACAAGGGACAGCATAAATTACATTCTTTGATTACAATTGCACAGATAATATGACAATAAACAAAGATATTGGGTGTCTAGAAATCAGTTTGTCTGTCTGCCTGCAGAATCATGCTTGATAAAAAAAAATAATTCACCTACCTACCGACCCAGATCTTTCAGGCTAGGGTCGGAAAGGGGAAACAAACATATTTTTAAGGCTGGCCTTACACCTTTAAAAATTGGGAAAATATGAAGTGGCCGCTCGTAACAAGCATTTTTTGGCAAATTTTTGGTATGTATGAGCCTGTATTTCCATAACCGTTCATAATAGACCATTGAAAGTTATCTATTGTTTAGACCCCATAATGCACCAAGTTTAAACATATCATTCATTTATTTTATATATCATTTGCTGATCAATTACCGTTTTTAGATACGTATAGAACGCGGTCTTAAGCTTTAAAAGGATAATTTGTAGGTGGGGGGCGTTTTATGCATAGGAGCAAGTATCAGACACTTTTTTTCAGGTCTCGCAGAGACTTGCCGGTAGCATAGCTTCGAGTTCACGGACGGCAATATTCCCAATGATCGGTGAATTATTGTTCAAATAACATTAATTGTGTTCATTATATATGTGTTATTTAAAATAAAATTGTATAAAAATTATATTTATTGCTTTTTCATTGCCTTTTTGAAAGGTATGTAAATATTCTCGATGTTTGTCAATAATCATACATGTACATTGGTGTCGTTGTTCGGAACTAATTGTCCATACTAATGCAGGAATAACTCATTAACTGTCAAATGTTTGCCATCAGAGGTGTGATATTTTACTTTTTTTCAATCTATTTTTTCCTGGGGTGAAATTACCTGTGTTTGGGTATTGAACCTTTGTTTGAATTATTGATTTTTACAGCACTTCAGCAGTTGACAAGGTCAAGGACAGTATATTGTATAACAAGGTGTGAAAAGATAATTGAACTTACTGGGACACCTGTCAATATTATATAATATATTGTAGCAGTGGCACAATATGAGTACATTTCAAAAGAAATTATAATCTCTTTGATCAGGTCTTAATTAATGTTATTACTTTTGTATTGTTTTCACTTTCTTTGAATCGATCGTAATTACTTCCTATTTCAAGCTTGACCCAAGCTTGCCTATCTTTGATCACATGAACGGTTCATTATTTGATGAATTAATACTGATTAAAGATTAAACATATCTACATATTTATTATTTAAAACAACCATAATTCACGTAAAGAACGACAAAAAAATCAACTGCTCCATCCGTATCATTTTCATTGCCGTTTTGAACTTGTTTTCAAATTAAACATTACCGATAAACTTCCTGCATTCACAAAACAGCTAATTTTCGCTTGCAAAATGTAGAATAATTGGTTTAAACTCTTTTAACAAAACTAATTTAACATTTCCCTGTCTAAAATTTATCAAAAATACATGGATTAACAAATACGTGATCTGTGGTAAGCAGTATTTTGCCGTTTGAACAAGGATTTCTGCCGTGAATTTTTTATTGAATTTCCTGCGTTCTATATATAGGAACTAGAATTTTCCCAGATTTTTTGGGGAGGAAAGGGGGTGCGTTCTATGCACCAGTGCGTTTAATAGACACAAAAAGACGGTACACAATATCCTTTAAAAAGTGCAACCTTAGCTTGCAGTAGTCCAACTGCATTTCTGTACATATGTAATCAAATATATATAAACAATGAGTCATGTAGATGCATTGATGCAAAGAGCTGAAAGACATTTTTAATAGTAAGTAACTGAAAATAACTATATTGCCCTTTTTCATAGTTTTTGACACGCTGAAGTGCCCTTTTTCCAAAGTCGCGCCCCTCCATTTTCAATTCCTAGCTGGAACACTGAATACAATACATGTTTCATCTACGATATGTGTATGTTAAATGTTTTATAGGTAAGATAGGCCTTAAAATCACTTTTTAAAGAAAACATTGTCAATGCCTCCTTTTGGCTCATCAAAAATGATCAAGCATTTTCGCACAGATTCCTTCCAAACCAAAGAACTTGTACTAAATATTCAATAACATGTTCTTTTTTTTTGCAGAAAGCCCAATAAAAAACAAAAAAGATCTACTCTTTGGTTGCATCATCCAAAACAACAGAAAACAAACGAAATTTTCAGATTTAATCACATGAAGTCAATATTCAGCTGCTGATTTCAAAGCTTGCATATAACTAGTTCTTCAGTACTGTGAAAAATGACAGCAGGGTCATTTTTTGTTAAATTTATTAATAAATATGTATGATATTAAAATCTTTGTGTGTTTTTTATGATGTCTATACACATGTGCAATTCACAAAACAATCTCAAGGTTTTCTAACACCTACAGCAAAACTTGAAGTCTCTTAACAGGTAATTATCATCATTTTTTTTATTGAAAGATGTGACATTTTTTTCAGGTAAGTTATGAATGATTTACTATATTTATGGCTTCTTGTTACAATATTTTTTTTTATTATAATTCTAAAGTTTATTGGTGTAGAAAATCATCAGTATCTATGATTGGATTGCAGAATTAAAGTTATAGTCACAAAATGGTGTCAAAAAAGGGAATTATGTTCGTATCACATGGTGTCCTTTTTAAGGGTTAAACGGTTATCCTACCAGAAAGAGATATGTATTTTCTATTCGCGTTATTATTGTTTTGTCTCATCACAGATTATGTTTTCGAAACGAAGTAATAAACATAATGCAGGTTATTGACACGAATTCTTAAATTTTTATGCTTTAAGGTCAGGATAAAACTTGGTGTGCAGTTCGTTACGAACGTGAACCATTGCGGTCTGTACACACTGAATTCATTCCGATAAAAACGCATTATTCTGGAAATCCCCCTTCTACGTGTTTATTTAAAAATAGCGTAATTTGCATAATAGGTGTCGCTTTTGTGTGTGATAAGATGGCAACGACCATCGTGTCTCTGGCCTGCAGACATCGTTACGAACGTCACGTACAGGAAAGTAATAACTTTACTGGTTGTTTCTCTTAAATTCTAATGAACATGGGTGTCTTTTCGCAGAATTATTAAGTAGATATGACAATTTAATGAACGATTACAGAGAAAAAACGAAATTTCAGTACACTAATTGTGAGAAACTGGCTACTTCGAGTTGCGTTGATCTTTTAGTGTTTACCGTGTCTCATGATACGAACAAAATAAAAATATTGTTCCGCAGTCTGTAAATTTATTAAGTAGGATTATATCTGTTTGCAATGTGCAATGTTTTAGATTTAAAGTTAAAAGATTTAACATGGTGCTGAAACATTTTTATTTGACATTTTCATTTTCTTCCAAGACTTCTAATATTAATATGATATCATTCAAATGTTTTGAATTTTATGTAAGTAACGGTGTCCCATAATATTGTTGGAAAAATATCAACATAAAGACATAATATAAGGGCAAGTATTTGTGATTCATAAGGTCTGTTGTTAAGCAATTGCAGTGTGTATCCTAAAGGAATCAACTCAACTGGATCGCAAGGAAAAATAATCTCCATGGACACAATGTTACGTACATAATCTGCACGAATACTGGTGCTTTTAATGTAGGGTGATATCAAATGAATGACACCTTTATCTTCAAAACATTTTTTTTGGATGTGGTGATACTTGGGCCTTTTAAAAACACAAAACATTTCACATTATTCAGTTGTTTATTATTTAAGTCTCAAGTCACACATACAATTCCATGATTGAAGAACTGGTTATATATAGATATTGGGTACATTTCTCGGGTATATTTCTAATTCAGCCAATACCACAAGATTAACTGCAGAACGATACACACCAAGAAGTGACTTTGCAAGACAAAACGTACATTTACAGCAGTGCTCCATATCATTTCGTTTTCATATTTCACTAAAAATGTCAGGATCCAAAAGATCCTTAAATCTTAGCGATTGCTCGCAGCATTGATCCTTTCGTCACTGCTACTGAGTATTCACTTTTTCATTTTTGGAGAATCTTTCATAGCTGGTCAAATTGTATGTGATTTCTCACTTTATTGAACGCAAATTCACCAACTCTGATTTATACATGTATTAGGCCAAAATAAAATTACTTAGGTTTCCCACACCCGACCGACAGTTCAAAAATGTTGCGACCGAATTTTTTTTTGGTATTTGGTATTTTCCTGTACTCAACGTGGAAAGTTCCGATACTGTTCCGGACTTTATGTTCGACAAATTGCGGTTTTCCCCTTTCTTCCGTTCTAGATAATGTTGAATCAAAAGAATTGTTTGAAATCAAAGTTTTATTTCATTTGCATGTCAAGTTTCCAATTGATGCCTAAAATAAAGGTATTTATTGTAAGTAGCTACAGTGATTTGTATTATCGAGTTTAGTTCCTGATTAAAAAAAAATAATTGCCCTACCGACCAACCCACTAGAAAAATGTAAGGTTGGGTGTGGGAAACAAACATATTTTTAAGGATGGCCTTACTGTATTTGTCACAAAGAAAGGAATAGTGCCATTCACTTGAAGGAAGCATTATTCAATATTGCAACTAAAACTACTATTTTCGTTGAACAAAATGTGATCACATGTAATATATCGCAGTTACAATGTATCAATAATGACCAGACATTTTGAACGGAAAAGTGTCTTCAGTAAAGGAATTCTCTTTCTACTTCAAATTCGTGTATTTCTATCGCCGGTTGGCCTGTTTCACATGATCTTGTCACTTTGTTTCGTTTAATGCTGCATTACACTTTCATTAGAGTGCGCAAAACTGATTTTCCGAAATAAACACATTATTAAAGAGTTCCGTGATCTATCAATTGAGTGATAAATACTTACATTTCAGTGATTAATGACGAAAAGAAGGTCCAGTGTTAATCAAACTTACATTGTTTTTACTGGAAGGAGTCGTTGCAATAACCGAAAGTAACCGAATAACGCCGATATTTACCGAAAGGAATTGATTTGATCCTACACCTACACCATGCAATACAAATTTCTGCGAGGTTGGGTACCTGTGGATATATTTAGGTTGAACTTCATTGGTATATTTACTATATGTTCTGCATATAATTGATACAATTTTCAACTCCTCTGATTTATTGGCCTTCCAAGATAAAAGAAGGTCGTATTCACTAACCCCCCCCCCCTTTTTTTCCTATATTATTTTTAGATATTTTACATGTTCTAATCTTTATTTTTTCACATTGAATCTTCCAATACGGTGGGAATGTAAACTATTATTTGAAATAAAGCAAACGTTTTTCTATAATAACGTTTGATTTATATAAACTGAAATCGCCATTTCACAGCTCTGTCAAGACTTGTTCTGTCATCGAACTCCAAGCAACAACCAAACGAAAGCAGTTGACTTTCAAACTCACCTTTTATAAATTCCGATGCACTGCCAATTATCTCATTTTCTTCTGCCATAATCACCAAATTGATAGGAAAGTTTGTAATTTCAAATAACCCCAAGCGACCGCAAGATATCCCCCAACGAAATATGAAGTAAGCTGACCCGTTTCGACTATTTTATGGTAAACAATAAAACTTAATAAGTTAAAAACAATAAAATAATGTTCAGGGTTACTACCGATCCATCAATGGGAGCACTCAAACCATTTATCTGTTTAAAAGAGTCTCTATTAAAAAGAAATTAAACACCCCCTAAAAATTTCCGTAGTTGACGGCCATGTTTGAAATAGACGAATAGCACTGCAATCGGTCACATGACCTATCATAGCCAATCGGAATGCAACCAACAACTGTTGTCATGGCAATAAAAGATTAGACCAATGAAATATTTGTTTATTAGTCAAATGGAAACATTGACATGTGCCTAATGTCAAAATACACAGTTGTACTTGTCATTCTGATATATAAAAAAAAATCAAGGTCAATATTAATTTTGAATTATTGAGTATATTGACAGTTAAAACTATGAATTTTTAGAAATTGCAAAAATAAATGCATTGGTTAACTCTATGATTGTTAACTGAAATAAATAAGTCTCATCAAAATAATTGACGGTATGGAGGAGACCCTTCACGGTTAAACCAAAAGCATAATGTTCTTTTTTATATTATTATGTGCCTCTTATTATGCACACTTGTTATGATAATAGACCATTCATGCCATCTATAAATGTTTTATCCGTGCATTACAACAAGCATGAGTTATTGAATAATATGTTGTTTGATCTTGATTGTGAATAATTGCAAATATTTGATTCATATTGATTTTACTTTCGTTTCCCTTGTCATCGTTGGTCGTTTTGTATTTTTCGTCAGTGTTTCGTAACATTTTAACCTTGTTGGTTGCTATTACAGATACAGGAGTAGTTAGCGTCGGAAGCTGCTGTTCATCGATGGGAAGTACAGAGTCTGCACCAAACCTTACACTTTCTAGCCCAGGGGGCTACCAGTCAACACATAGCGAGTCGTATATTAAATAGCTCATTATCATCTATAGGGAGTCCCACTGCTGTGTCTCCGCCGAAACCAAAAAACAGACCCCATAATCATAAAACAGGAAACCATCTACGCCTATTAATCAACTGCCAGTGCATAAGTAATAAGAAACACCACATAGACATTTTAGTTGAGACTACGACACCCGACATGATAATAGGTACAGAGACATGGTTGCATTCTGATATTCCATCTTCAGAATTTATTGATCCAAATTTAGGATTAAATGTTTACAGAAATGATCGAGCATCAGATACTCACGGAGGAGTAATAATCGCAGTTAAAACGAACATAGAGGTCACAGACATCAAGAAAAGCAAGAATGTCGAACTTATATTCGGGGCACAATTCAGCTGCCAAAGGGTAACAAAAATGGTCATAGCAGCATACTACAGACCACCAAATAGAACTGATGAAGCCTACTTAACGGAGACATACAATGAACTCATTGATTTAAAACAAAAGCATAAGAAATCTATTGATTTATATACTTTCTGGAGATTTTAACCTTCCTGATATATGCTGGAAATCAAATACCATCATAGGACATCAATAACCACAACGAGTCAACCAATTATTTCTAGACTTGTCCCACTAGATTTAGTCTTCACAAGTCACCCGGTTTTCAAATTATGCTGCAAGTCACTTCCACATTAGACAAAAAAGGCGATCACGACATTGTGCTTTATGACTGCTCTCGTAAAGTAGTGAGAAGCAAACCACCACGCAGAAAAATATACCTCTGGAAAAAGGTACCAGAAGAAAACCTCATATCAGGTGCAAAACAATTTGGCACTGATTTTACATCCACGCACTTTGAGTCAATTGAGCATATATGTGGACTGTTTTTAAGAATTTCATAATTTCATTGATGGACACAAGTTTACGTACCAACTAAAAGGTCATCATCAAGACATACTCATCCATGGGTAAATACTCACACTCGCCACTTGCGTATGGAGAAAGCTAGAGCATACAGGAAAGCCAAAAGAACTACTTGTAATCGAGATTGGGATAGGTACAACAAACTGAAATCGGAAACGTAACATCAGATGAGGAAAGCCCAGACTGATTTCATACAAAACACAGTAAATAGAGACAGTAAAGAACATTCTAAACGTTTCTGGTTTTACATAAAGACTAAGAGACAAGAACCATCTGGTATATCACCACTCTTAAATAAAGGTGGGGTCCTTCATAGTGACAGCCATTTTAAAGCAGAAATTTTGAACCACCAATTTCAGTCCGTTTAGTACAAAAGAGGACACAACCTAACCACCCTGCCGGACAAAGGTAACAGCATCATAAAGAGTATGAACGACATACACACAGCTGAAAATGGTGTCATAAAAAAAATAAAGACCTGAACCCACACAAGGCATCTGGACCAGATCAAATTCCGACAAGGCTATTGAAGTTATGTGCTTCAGAGTTAGCTCCTGCCATTTACCAAACATCACTGGACTCTGGTACAGTTCCATCCGACTGGAAAGAAGCCCTCATCACCCCTCTGTTTAAAAAGGGAGAACGGAATGTTGCATCCAACTATCGTCCTGTTTCACTTACATCAGTAGTAAGCAAAATACTTGAACATATTGTCCATTCATCGATGAGACATCTTGACCATCATAACATTCGGACAGACTGTCAACACGGCTTTCGCTCTCGAAAATCTTGCGAATCACAGCTAATATCAACTATCCAAGGAATTGCAGAGAAACTGAAATCAGGAAAATATCAAATTGACGTCATCCCTGTAGATTTTGCCTACGCGTTTGACAAAGTTCCGCATCAGCGATTACTTCATAAACGTTGTCACTATGGAGTCCGTGGAAAAACCCTACAATGGATAACATCTTTCTTGTCTTCAAGAACACGATAGGTGCTCTTTGAAGGGTGCGAGTCAGCGAAGCTTGACGTACTTTCTGGAGTACCGCAAAGCACAGTGTTAGGTCCTCTATTATTTCTTGTGTACATCAACGACCTACCAGAAATAGCTTCAACCTCTACATTACGCTTATTCGCTGATGACAGCTTGCTATATAGACAAGTAAGGAACCAAACCGACTCAAACAGACCTATCAGCACTCGAAGAATGGGAGAGCAAATGGCAGTTGAGTTTTCACCTGGCAGCAAAATGCACTGTCATCCGCATTAGCACAAACAGACGTAACGTCCTAGACACACACTACTTCCTACATGGACACAAACTAGAAGTAGTAGATACAATGTAGTAACAAATACCTGGGAGTAACACTCAGTGAGAACCTTAGCTGGAGGAAACATGTGGAAGGAACATCATCTAAAGCCTCCAGGACATTAGGATTCCTGCGCCGCAATTTTCGCAATTGCAACAAATCTGTCGGAGGTAAACTTACACCAGCATGGTTAGACCTACCTTAGAATATGCGTCTACAGCATGGGATCCATACACCTGTGACCAAATTAACCAACTTGACAAAGTCCAACGCCGAGCAGCACGTTTTCTCAGCAACAACTACAGAGACAAAACCCCGTGATGCGTCACTGCTATGGTAAAGTCGTTGGGATGGGAACCTCTAAAGGAGCGCCGAAAAATCCATAGACTCATAATGATGTATAAGGTAATGCATGGCTTAGTCTGTATCCCGGAATCATCATATATGGTCCAGACGAGTGACTCCAGAACCAGAGGTGCCAACAGACTGATACAAAATCACACAAATAAAGCAGCATACAAACAATCCTTCTTCCCACGTACCATACAAGAATGGAACCGGCTTCCGATTGCGGTAACAAACACCACAAAACTGTAGGAGTTCAAGGCCAGTCTACTCTCAGAGATGACTTCGCAACAAACAGCATAAACGCCACTACTCGATGTATATAGTTTTAACTGTACATTTGGATTTTATATGTATCAAGTATTTAGGATTTTAACTCTGAGGCAGTGGCATCCTCATCCTAGGACATGTCAAGTTTTACAGTCGTCACCGACTCCTGACCTCATATCGGAAGAAGAAGAAGATCATTATTTTGAAAAGGTTAGAAAATACTCAGGACTATTGAGGGGTGAATTTTATTAGTAGAAGAAGAAGATATTCGGTCTAGTATTAATTTACACATTCAATTACAACTTTGTTGTGTGTTTTTTTTGTATTCTCGTTGAGATTAGGATTCTGAAGAAATTTTCTGGATGTATCTACATCCTATGATGTAGATACAGACAGAAAATTGTGATGTTGATACGGACAGAAAATTTCTTCCTGTTATGTTTTTTTGCTTTGGCAGAGTACAGTAGCACCACACAAACTGATGGAAGAGCCCAAACGTCACAGCCTCCGAGAAATTGAGGTGACTCGTCTGGAGCGAATTCACTCATTCAGTTTTCTGTATAACTAGGCAATACATTCTTAACTATATTAATATGGTCAGTAGATAAGGAAATTAGTAATACCCTTCTTATCATATAGAATAGGAGTAGGGAAGCCCCGTCGTTTAGAAACAGTCCACGAAATAAAATATGCCAGTTACCCAAACTTAGAGGCTCCCCGGAGCCTGTAATCGCTCACTTGGCTCAAATTGGCAGTGTGGTTTTAGAGAATAATATTATTTACCAACGCATGAGTGGATGATGGACAGATGACAGACGCTAAGAGATGGCAACAGCTGATGGGAGTTAGTTTACACAGGTGTTTTTCCATGGAATCCTATGTACGCTTTGGACCAATGGGTCTTGGGCCCCATTGACCCCAAGACTTCATTGATACAATTTTGAATCCTCATGATCTATCAGTGTTCTACACCAAATATCATTGCAATGACATTATTGGTTCTGAATATTTTTAAATATTTAATCAATTTTACCCTATTGGGCCCCTTGTTGGCCTTTCCCCTAACAAGCTGAAACTGTTGGATATAATTTTGAATGGGGACCATTATAGCAAAGTTTATGCATAATTTGCATAATCGGTCAAAATCGACAAAAGTTCAAAGTTCATAAAAAATCCTGTAATATATGTTAAAAAGCTCATAATTATACCTGTATAGTTCAAATTTGAGTCCATCATGGCTTCAAATACAGCAGTTTTGACCATTTAATGTAATTTCTATTTTTAGTAACGGCGGTCATCTTGGATATAGAACGGCGCTAACGGACATAATTTTGAAAGTAGACCACCTAAGGATCATTCAGACAGATTTTGATTGAAATTGGCCAAGTGGTTTCTGACCAGAAAATTTTTAAATGATTTTTTTGCTTATTTATGCCTAATTTGCATAATTGGTCAAAATCGGAAAAAGTTAAAAGTTCATAAAAAAAAACCCCGTAATATATGTTAAAAGGCTCATCATGCTTATACAGTTCAAATTTGGGCACATTCTGGCTTAAAATAGAGCAGTTTTGACCATTTGAAGACATTTCTATTTTTAGTAACGGAGGCCATCTTGGATACAAGACGGCGCTGATAGACATAATTTTGAAAGGGGACCACCTAAGGATCATTCACCAATTGGTTTCTGACAAGAAGATTTTTAAATTATTTTTTGCTTATTTATCCCTAATTTGCATAATCGGTCAAAATCGGAAAAAGTTCAAAGTTCATAAAAAATCCCGTAATATATGTTAAAAAGCTCATCATTATGCTTATACAGTTCAAATTTGGGCACATTCTGGCTTAAAATAGAGCAGTTTTGGCTATTTGAAGAAATTCTATTTTTTAATAACGGTGGCCATCTTGGATACAGGACGGCGCTGACGGACACAATTTTGAAAGGGGATCACCTAAGGATCATTCAGACAAAGTTTGGTTGAAATTGGCCAAGTGGTTTCTGACAAGAAGATTTTTAAATGATTTTTTGCTTATTTATGCCTAATTTGCATAATCGGTCAAAATCTGCAAAATTTCAAAGTTCATACAAGATATTTTTTAGTAACGGCGGCCATCTTGGATGGAGGGCGTAGCTATCGGACAGAATTTTGAAAAGGGGAAATCCAAGGGCCATTCCAGCAAAGTTTGGTCTAAATTGGCTCAGTGGTTTCTGAAGAGAAGATTAACATGTGAAAAGTTTACGACAGAAGACGACGACGGACGGACGACGGGCGAAACCTGATGGCAAAAGCTCACATGGCCTTTGGCGATATGGAAATGATCTTGTAGTAATCCAATAACCGGTTATTTTCCCGGGGTGTGAAAATATGGACAGTTTACTTCTGGTCATATTGGTCATACAAACATGCCTTTATTTTAACTAAGTATGTAATAAAGACAAATGTTACAAGCGCTAACGTGCAAATATTTAAAAATCCAATTGTCCTATGTCACAGCTATTGGTCTCGTTGTTACAGAAAGGTGTGGTTGCTACGTTCTTTTCTAACAAAAATGAATTGATCTGATAGGATTCAATGATATTTACCAATGTTGGAATTAAAATAATTTAAAATCCAATTGATATTGCCATACTGGTTAAAGAAAAGTATGGATATGGACTTTTCTTTCAAGTAGTACAAAAATGTACTTAGCTCTACGAGAGTCTTCCAAGTTATTTACCCAAGTTGGAATTCAAACATGTTGATACTTTATGTCCTGGAAATATAAAGACAATGGATCTTAAGACAAAAAAAAGTTCCATCCCAGTCAAAGTTGTATGAAAAATAAAATATAGAAGTTTTGACCATTTAAAAAAATATATCTATTCTACCATACTTGATAGACGGAAGGGTAACTATTTTAAGAAACGTTTATGTGTAGCATAACCATACGTGATAGAGGACAGGGCAACTATTTTAATAAACGTTTATGTGTAGTATAACCATACTTGATAGAGGACAGGGCAACTATTTTAAGAAACGTTTATGTGTAGTATAACCATACGTGATAGAGGACAGGGCAACTATTTTAATAAACGTTGATGTGTAGTAACAATAACTATACTTGATAGACGGCAGGACAACTATTTTAAGAAACGTTGATGTGTAGTATAACCATACTTGATAGACGACAGGACAACTATTTTAAGAAACGTTTATGTGTAATATAACCATACTTGATAGACGGCAGGGCAACTATTTTAAGAAACGTTTATGTGTAATATAACCATACTTGATAGACGGCAGGGCAACTATTTTAAGAAACGTTTATGTGTAGTATAACCATACTTGATAGACGGCAGGGCAACTATTTTAATAAACGTTTATGTGTAGTATAACCATACTTGATAGACGGCAGGGCAACTATTTTAATAAACGTTTATGTGTAGTATAACCATACTTGATAAACGGCAGGGCGACTATTTTAAGAAACGTTTATGTGTAGTATAACCATACTTGATAAACGGCAGGGCAACTATTTTAATAAACGTTTATGTGTAGTATAACCATACTTGATAAACGGCAGGGCGACTATTTTAAGAAACGTTTATGTGTAGTATAACCATACTTGATAAACGGCAGGGCAACTATTTTAAGAAACGTTTATGTGTAGTAACAATAACCATACTTGATAGACGGCAGGACAACTATTTTAAGAAACGTTCATGTGTAGTATAATCATACTTGATAGACGGCAGGGCAACTATTTTTTAAAGAAACGTTTATGTGTAGTATAACCATACTTGATAGACGGCAGGACAACTATTTTAAGAAACGTTTATGTGTAGTATAACCATACTTGATAGACGGCAGGACAACTATTTCAAGAAACGTTGATGTGTAGTATAACCATACTTGATAGACGGCAGGGCAACTATTTTAAGAAACGTTTATGTGTAGTATAACCATACTTGATAGACGGCAGGGCAACCATTTTAATAAACGTTTATGTGTAGTATAACCATACTTGATAGAAGGCAGGGCAACTATTTTAATAAACGTTTATGTGTAGTATAACCATACTTGATAGACGACAGGGCAACTATTTTAAGAAACGTTTATGTGTAGTATAACCATACTTGATAGACGGCAGGGCAACTATTTTAAGAAACGTTTATGTGTAGTATAACCATACTTGATAAACGACAAGGCAACTATTTTAAGAAACGTTCATGTGTAGTAACAATACATTTTGTAATCATACTTGGTAGACGGAAGGGCAACTATTTTAAGAAACGTTTATGCTTAGTAACAACAACCATGTTGGATAGGGGACAGGACAACTATTTTAAGAAAATTTTATGTTTAGTAGCAGCAATCATATTTAATAGAGGACAGGGTTGCAGGACATAGCTTTGAAAGAGACACAACCATTCCACCCAAGTTTACTTTGATTTGGTAAAACGGGTTACGACAAGAATAATACAATGTGGAACTTTAGGAACAATAGCGGCAATAGTTGTGATTGAAATTCAACTTTTGTATTTCCTGGAAGACGATATCTATCGTTGTGTGAGGAAAAGTACTTGGTAACCACTAACGAACCGGAAGAACAATTGCTGTGACAGTAATAATTTGATTAAAAAAATGCTTGAATTCCAACTTTATTTAATATCCAGGAAAAACGTGCATTCCTATATGTTTTTAATAAAAATACATTAGCAACCATATATTTATGGAGCAAAAGAACAATAGCTGTGACATGGAACATTCACTCAGGAACAATCGGATTTCAAAATATTTGGTGAACATCCTGGAAGACTTTCAGACCTATGATTTGTTTGAAAAGTACACATGGCAACTGTACATGTCTTGAAATTGAAGAACAACAGCTGTGACATGGAATAATTGAAATCCAGCCATAGTAGTAAATTTCCTGGAAAACTCGCAGGATTTTCAAAGAGGACATACCATCCATTATTTTCTTGGATCTGAAGTACAAAAGCTATTACCGATACCTATTTGATTTCAAAATATTTGAACCTTATTTAATATTCTGGATTGTCCTCAGATCTTTTATTTAAGAACCAGAAGAAAGTTTGGACCTTAAAATATTGGAATTCCGACGGTAGTAAACACCCACAAAGGATCCCAGACCTATATATATATATATATGGTACCTAGGGACCATACGTCTCTGGGATAAAAAGAACAAGGGTTGGATGGATGGTTTCATTGTCACAAGTAAAAGGTGGGTAGATTTATATAAATTACCTTGCAAGAGACCACACATAAAAACATGAAATTGGTTGGTTTCCCAACCCTTTGACTCTGAGGATACCTGCTGAAGGTTATTCCAGAAACATACAAAGTTATTCACTGATTACTCTGTATGCTGGGTTATTCCAGGTGAATATCTTAGTTTTTCAAAAGTCAATAACACTCACATTTACTGAAACAGAAGACAGTGATTGTTTTATTCTATTATCCGATTATAACATAGAATACTCTTCTCGGTTTTTAGAAACATTCCTGCAATACACGATTTATCAATGTGTTTTCCAAAATTTCAACATATGTCCCAAAATTTTAAACCAAATTTCAAAAATTTCATAAAATTTCATTAATTAAAAAATGTTCAAAAATTTTAAAAAAATTTCAAATTCTAAAATAATTTTTTTTTAAAGTTCAAAATTTTCCACAAATTTCAAAATTGTCCAAAAATTTCAAAATTTAAAAAATAAAAAAAAAATTAAATTTTCATAAGATTTAAAAATTTCCAATTTTTTTTCTTCAAAATGATAACACAATTGATTTGATTGAACGGTATAAATATAGGGTTTTCCCTTTTGTAAAAATATGCTGCATGAGGCATTTTCCGTGTTATCAGAGTCAATAACCTTTTTCCCCGCGTCAATAGCCTTTTTTATTCTTTTGGCTGTCTATGTAATTTTACTATTTGTATAAATAAATTATAGAATAAACCAAGTTATTCACTGATTACCCTGTTTGAAGGTTATTCCAGAAACATACAAAGTAATTCATTGATTACTCTGTATGATGAAGGTTATTCCAGAAACATACCAAGTTCCTGTATTCACAGATTATCCTGTATGCTGAAGGTTATTCCAGAAACATACCAAGTTATTCACTGATTACTCTGTATGATGAAGGTTATTCCAGAAACATACCAAGTTATTCACTGATTACTCTGTATGCTGAAGGTTATTCCAGTAACATACCAAGTTATTCACTGATTTCTCTGTATGCTGAAGGTTATTCCAGAAACATTAAACAATTATTGCCTTCAATGGATGTAAACATCCATAATTGTTAACCTGAAGGGGGTTGTTTTCCCCGAGGGAAACAACCCCTCGAGGGTTAATAATTCTGATGTTTACAAACCATTGAAGGCAATAACTGTTTTATTATACCGAACAACAGACCAAGGATTGGGCATTTAAACTAGAGGCGCCTAGGAGCCTGTAATCGCTCACCTGGCTCAAAGTTGGCCCAGCAGTTTCAGAGGAGATAATTTTTAAGTGAATTTTGGCGAATCTTCTATTTTTAGCAATGGCCGCCATCTTCTTTGGCGGGCGGGGTTGTCGGATATAATTCTGAAGGTAGACCATCTAAAGACCATTTCACCATAGTTTGGGCCCAATTGGCCCAACAGTTTCAGAGAAGATAATTTGCAAGTGATTTTTGGAAGAATTTTCGATTTTTAGTAAAGGCAGCCATCTTGGTTGGCGGCCGGGGTCATCGGACAGAATTCTGAAAGGGGATGACCTAAAGACCATTCCACCATAATTTGGGCCCAATTGGCCCAGCAGTTTCAGAGGAGATAATTTTTAAGTGATTTTTTGCCAAATTTTCTATTTTTAGTAACGGTGGCCATCTTGGTTGGTGGCCGGGGTCGTCGGACACAATTCTGAAAGAGGACCATCTGAAGACCATTCCACCATAGTTTCGGCCCAATTGGCCCAGCAGTTTCAGAGAAGATAATTTTTAAGTGATTTTTTGCCGAATTTTCTATTTTTAGTAATGGCAGCCATCTTGGTTGGCGACCGAGGTCGTCAAGACAGAATTCTGAAAGGGGATCACCTAAAAACCCTTCCACCATAGTTTGGGCCCAATTGGCCCAGCAGTTTCAGAGGAGATAATTTTTAAGTGATTTTTTGCTGAATTTCCTATTTTTAGTAATGGTGGCCATCTTGGTTGGCGGCCAGGGTCGTCGGACACAATTCTGAAAGATGACCACCTAAAGACCATTCCACCATAGTTTGCGCCCAACTGGCCCAGTAGTTTCAGAGGAGATAATTTTTAAGTGATTTTTTTGCCAAATTTTCTATTTTTAGTAACGGCGGCTATCTTGGTGGGCGGTCGGGGTCGTCTGACACAATTCTCAAAGAGGACCATCTGAAGACCATTCCACCATAGTTTGGGCCCAATTGGCCCAGCAGTTTCAGAAAAGATAATTTTTAAGTGATTTTTTTGTGAATTTTCTATTTTTAGTAATGGCAGCCATCTTGGTAGGTGGGGGGGGGGATTGTCGGACACAATTCTGAAAGGGGACTACCCAAGGACCATTCCACCAAAGTTTGGTTCAAATTGGCCCAGTGGTTTTAGAGGAGTTGATTAAAATGCAAAAAGCTAACGACAGACGGACGACGGATGCCCAGTGATAGCAATAGCTCATGGTCTAAAAATAGTTTTAATCTTTTCTCAATTGTCGGGTGCAACCTCTGGCATAATCATCAACTGCTGAAGGTGGTAAGTATGTGGTAGAAGAAATAGTAAAATGCAATATCCCATGAAGAAGTAATGTATACCTTTACAAGTATCCAGTACTAATAACTATTCTAACTATGATTGTTACTACAGTGGAGAACTGGAACCTGCCCTGTACATGTTGAGGTGTACTTGATTCAACATTTATGTGAATTGAGGCAGTTTGTTTTTTATGTGTACTTTGATAACCTCCAACAATAAAACTAACCACTTTTGATATAATTCAAATATTGTTGAAATTGGCACTAAAATTCATGACCTATAACTTTAACTCAAAGAAAAAAATTCCATCTGTTATCTAAATCATAGTCAATCAGAACATTTTGATGATGTATATAAATAATTGTAACCATGAAAATTGAACAATTATTTCATGAATGACTGAGTATTTGATGTTCTTTGGAAACAATACTGTACAACATTCATGGTGGACATTACAAACAACACAAACCATTCCTTCTAGTAAACCTTGTACAGTGATGATTGACAACATACCTACCACTCCTTCTAGTAAGCCTTGTACAGTGATGGTTGATAACATACCGACCACTCCAACACAAACCACTCCTTCTAGTAAACCTTGTACAGTGATGGTTGATAACATACCGACCACTCCAACACAAACCACTCCTTCTAGTAAACCTTGTACAGTGATG
>MJUT01044484.1:181164-198257 GCA_002080005.1 Gigantidas platifrons | reverse complement strand
AAATTCCACACATTAGGAACAATTCTAAAATACAAGAAGAAAACTCATAGACATTGAGTACCTATTAGATACACCCTACAACAACACACATATACATGACCGCTCACTTTCCTGACTTTGTACAGGCACTTCAATAGAAAGTGCAGTGTTTAAACTAGCATAATGGACCTAAACCTCCCTCTTAGAGAAATGATGTGATCATGTACGTGTTTTCCACATGTTGGAAAATGCCAGCAAACCCTCGCATATAACTAATAAAAGATTGGGCAACATTAACTCCAACCAAAAACCCCAACAACATGTATTGTGACCTGACGTGTGTGACACCCATCATGATTATGATAACATGTTTTTCATGGCATTTATTTCTTATACACTGACTTTGCAGATACGTTTACTATTCACTTGCCATTGATTTTTAGCCAGGGAGCCTTAACTGTGATTTAGCTGAAGAATTGTAATCCATTATAGAGTCAGGGATGTTCACACCATGTGACTCCATTTTGTCAGCAGCAGAGGGCACTTCAATAAAAAAATACAGGGTTAAACTAGTTATATCGGCCCAAACCTCCCCTCTTAGTGAAATGAACCATTGAGCAAATTGACTCCCACTGCACTGCCATTATAAAAATGATGGTGTAACCCAAACTGTATTCCTCAAGATCAATTGCAGCAAATAAAATTGTGTTTTCTCCCTTTTGTTCCTTTCTTCTTCTCTGACAGTTGCCTAGCAACCTCCAACATGGCCACAACTCTAGACCAGTTGTCGTTACCACCTGCCAAATGTTAGGTATGTCACAGGGCACCATGAAGGGTATGAAAATTGTGGATATTGATGAAGATAAATGTATTTAAGAGCGACTGCTATAAGGTAAGGTGTATTTTAAGCGTAAATAATACCATAAAATAGCGTGAAGCGAAGGTGTCCATTTTTTTTCAAAATAAATAGCTGAGCCCCTTGTAATAGTAAGAGGGAGGAAGAGTTCCCCATTGATAGAAACAAGTGCCTGTGGGAGGAACACGGCAGAGGCCAACGAATTTGTCAAATTTGTGGCGTACAAGTGAAAAATCATATAGGCCCAACTGGTAACAAATGCTCTGAGAATCCATCCTCTGACTTTAAATATAATTGGACACGTAATACAACGATGTCTGACAAAGAAACTTCAAATAAAAGCGACGTTAAAAATGGCGCCATTTCCAAACCCTTTTGCTCAACTCCAGCAAAACAAAGTCTAGATGAAACTCTAAATGCTCTAGAGAAAGAAAATGAACTCATGCTAAAAGAAATAAGATTGCAAGAACTAGTAGACATGAATAAACAATTGAAACTTAAGTTAAAGCCGAAAAGTAGTGATAAAGGGTCGGCATGCAGTGCAGGCCAAAGCTCCACTGAAAATACCACAAGTAAACATGGTAAAAAGAAATCAAAATATAAAACAGACATTGACAATTTATCTGTATTAAGATAGGACAAAAAATTAGTAGAAAAGGCCATTGTTCAGGAGAAAGAACTCGCATGTGGGCTGTTTGAGGAAGCCGCAGACATGTACAGTAGCAGTTCGAGTACAAACACTAGTAGTGATGAAGGTGAAATTCTTTCAAATATAAAAACATTACAATACCCAAAATTTAAACACAAGAAGAACAAGACTGTTTCAAAGTCTGGATCGTCAAGAAAGGCGAGTGACAAAGCAATTTACCACATCGCTTGGACTCATGAATACGCTGGCAGTGACGACATAGAGTACAGCAGTTGAAGTTTGCCAGCATTAGTAAGAGGGGAAAACAATGTCATTCACCATCTCGAGCCGGAATTATATAAAGAAAAACGTGCTGAACACTTGACACAATTAATGTACTTTAGTGAACAGTTCTCCTGGTCTAATATTGTGGCTTTTCACAAGGACGTACTTCACGAGATTGAATCGGGTCGAGCATCGTGGAACAGTAGCTTTGACCATGTTAAAGCCCGTAGACTGAATCAAACCCACCCTAGACATTACTGTGCCTTATACAATAAAGGCATTTGTAAGAAAAAAAGACGCACACAAAAATGCAATGGGCATATTAGAACACTTTTGCAGTAACTGTTGGTCCAAGAGGAAATTCATTGCCAATCATGCATTCAAGGAATGTAGACAAACCAATAAGGAAACCAGCCGAGGGGGCGCGATAACACAGACAATCAACAATCATCTAGATGACTACATGGTGTACGTACCAGTTCCAAATTTACACAAACAGACAATTTAGATACTTTTTATGATAATGTAACTTATGACAAAATGTTACCTTTTAGTTCAGAAAGTACACAAACAGACAAATTAGATATTTTTTATGATCATGTAAATTATAACAATACATGTACTTTACACTTAAATGATGTAAACAGAGAAATAGAGACATTACATGAACTCTCACCAAAATATAGGTCAGGCAGTCTGGCTGATATTGCCCTGTCAGAATACACTGGCATTTGTTCTGATAACATATAGCATTGTAATGCTATTGATATATATATGTACTGATACACCATTACTTTCTGACGGGGTCATATCAATTAAGCCTGAGTTAGTTGAGAATCATAAAACAGCTTTTTCCAAGGTAGATTTTTCACAAATTGAGATGAAATACACATATGGTTTGTATTTGAATCCTATTGCTTTGCATGACTTAGTTGATCAGTCTGGATGTCCAAATTTTAAAGGTATTACACATCAAGTACCCTCAACTATGAATATTGAATTATGGAGTAGTTTGTTACAAGGTTATGATGATAATATTGTTGTAGAATTTTTGAAGTATGGTTGGCCGTTAGGTTACACAAAACAAGATTTACCAGTCACAACAATAAAAAATCATAAGTCAGCTTTAATTAATGATAAGCATGTAGATGATTATATAGAAAAAGAATTATCATATGGGGATCTTGTAGGACCATTTACATCCAACCCCTTTAACATGCCTTTAGCCCTATCACCCCTTATGTCAGTTCCAAAGAAAGATTCAGTAGAGCGTAGAACAGTTATGGACCTGTCGTTTCCTCTTGAAACCTCTGTGAATGATGGGATTCCACGTGGCTCTTATTTAGGTGACAATGTTAAGTTACATTACCCGGCGATTGATCATTTAATATCTTTGATTAATGAAAAGGGTCCTCGCTGTCTCTTATACAAAGTGGACATTAAGCGTTGTTATCGTTGGATTTCTACGGATCCACATGACTATCATTTACTTGGTCTTGCATGGAAAAACAATATTTATTTTGACACTAAAATGCCTTTTGGAATAAGGACTGGTGCCATGGCGGTCCAGCGTACCACAAATGCTCTAATGTTCATTTATCAGAAAAGTGGTTATAGTGGTGTAAACTATATCGACGATATTGGGTGTGCAGAAGTGGGAGACAATGCGGTACATGGATATAAATGTTTAGTAGATTTGACTAAAAAGTTAGGCTTCACGGTTGCGAGTGAAAAATGTTGTGCGCCATCCACAAAAATGACTTTCCTAGAGAAAGGATTTGACACAGTAGCTTCAACTGTCTCTATTCCAAATAGTAAACTAAATGAGATCAGAGGACATTTAGGAAAACTTTTATTGAGTAAAACTGTAACTAAAAAACAATTACAATCTGTCTTGGGAAAACTGTCTTATATTGCGGACTGTATTCGGTCAGCTCGGTTATTCATATCACGCCTACTTGACCTTTTGCGCATTGTGAATAAAAAAGGTCACCATATAAATTTATATAAGGAAGCTAAGAAAGACATTTTATGGTTTTTAAAGTTTATGGATAATTTTAATGGAAAAATAACTATTCCAGATCATCAGTGGTGTGATTGCTACGGATGCAACCTTGCAAGGTCTGGGAGGAACTTGTCATATAACCTCTGGTACTCAAGTGTTTCACTGTGACGTACCAAAACATTTAGAAGGGACACATATAGGAGTTTATGAGATGTTAGCGATTCTAGTTGGTCTCCGTACTTGGGCCAATTATTACAAAGACAAAAGAATTTTAATTCAGTGTGACAATTCTTCGTGTGTTTCTTTACTAAACACTTGCAGATGCCGAGACAATCAAATGTTGTCAATTGCTAGAAATATATGGATGACTTGTGCGAAGAACAACATTCAGTTAAAAACAGTTCACATTCAAGGCGTCGATAACAGAATACCAGACATTTTGTCACGGTGGCAATCATTACCGTCTGCTTTTAAACAGCTACATAGGTTGTTACCGAACAGTTCATATGAATTTGTGACAATTTCAGATGACACATTTGATATTGATTCTTCATTATAATTTCAGGATATGTATGGAAAGCATTAAGGACAAAAACGAGGACCGTTCAGAAAGCAGCATTCCGACCAGGGACATTACAAAACCTAAAATGTCAATTGAGAACTTATTTACTGTTTGTGTGAACTTCGATAGGAAACCTTTCCCAGTTGACTCCGAGACTATTAGTACATATGCATGTTTTTTATCGGAAGAATTCAAATCCAGTGATTCTATACGTAACTATATTTCTGGAATCAAAACTTGGGCTACACTTTTCAAACACAATGTTGACAACTTTTATTCACCTTTAGTGAAATTAACTCTTAGTGGATTGGACAAACTCAATATCAGGACTCCAAATCAACGTTTACCGTTACTAGTGTCACATTTCAGGAGAACCTTTCTGACTCAGTTTTATGGGCTCTTATACTTATTTCCTTTTTCGGCATGCTCAGGAAATCACAGTTTGCCAATTCTTCAAAGAAGTCATTTACTTCTGCTGAACAGTTCACACGAGGAGATTTTCTTTTTACCATTCAAGGAATGATTGTAAACATTAAATGGTCAAAAACGATGCAAAAGCATAATACTATCAAGTTCCTCTAATACGCAAATCTGGATGCTTATTCACATATGTTAAATTTAAGGCAGTGGCTATATTGCCGGCACCGGCAAAATAGTATGGCAAAATAAGCAAAAAAAATGGTAAATGGCTATTTTGCTGGCACTGTCAAGGAAAATAATTTTCCCTGAAGACATTCTTATATATTTTATGGTTTGTTTAATTGAAAGTCATTTCGTAACAGAAAGTAACAAAAATCCATCATATGGAACAGTACTGAAGTCTGTTATAAAAATCATTATTTCTCTTATTTTATCATTTCAAATTTTTCAAAACATTTTTGCTTTGTTTTAATAATGGTAATTCTATAATAATCAGTGCCGGCAAAATAGCCACTTACAATTTGCTTGGCTTATTTTGCCGCGGCCGGCAAAATTGTCCCCAGACTATTTTGCCGGTGCCGGCAAAATAGCCACTGCCAAATTGTTTCTTGTCCGCCATGACATCTTACGTAGACTCTCGCGATGGGCGATACGGTCTTTTTTTTTGTCCGATTAGTTTTCGTTATTAATGTTTCGTTGTTTACTTCCGTCGCGTCTGCTATTGTCAAAATGGATAACGGAGAAAACATGGAAAATGCTCGTTATGCAATGAATGATGACACTGCTGGCTTCATAAATCAAATGAAAACACAAGTAGGACAACTGAGTATAATCATAATTAATCATAAATTAACCATGATTTAAACACAGACTTAAATAATCTGTCAGTAAAAACTATCATTGCATTTTGTTTCGAAAAAAAAAATGAATTCAGTTGTGTTTAACTTGTGTATTCTCAAAATGTGTATCATAGAAAATTATCTTGAAATTATATCGAGTTAAAATACATAAAATCATGTTTTTATTGATACATAAATTATCAGAATCGGACATGAATCGACTTTAGAATATGTTTTTTTAATACGAAATATATAGGGAATATTGGAATCGTACGAATACTTTTGTCCACAGTCTGTATATGATAAATAAGTTATGCTATGGCATTTTTCATATTACATGCCATATCAACCCTCGACCCATATTTGCCCATAGTCGGTGGTTCTCTCCGGGTACTCCGGATTCTTCCACCACTAAAACTGGTTGCCTTGATATAGCTGAAATATTGCTGAAAGTGGCGTCAAGCACAATAAATCAAATCAAATCAAATTCTTAACAGTTCTCGACATATAAAATATTGTAGTTTTCTGAGTATTATTCAGCAAATTCTATACATTCTCAACATTATCTTAGTCTCGAACCAGCCTCGAAATCCTAATACATTGTATTATAATAATAGTTTTGACATATTTTAGACATTCTTACCATTGTCTGAACGCTTTCGACTGATACTGTTTTGCTAATCACGACATATTTTAGACATTCTTACCATTGTCTGAACGCTTTCGACTAATATTGTTATACTAATCACGACATATTTTAGACATTCTTAACATTGTCTGAGTAGACGTGAAGACGTCTCGGCATTCTTAATATTGACCGAATACTCACGACAGATATTGGTTAAAAGGGCATTAGCTACGATTTTGACCCAAAAAATTATATGCTTTGGAAATGGGTAAATAGCCTTAAAATGATGAAATAAAGGTAAATATTTCACATTAAACAGCTTATCGAACCACTTTCCGCCTTTTGAGAACTAAAATTACCATCGATTACTTATTTGCTTATTTACTTTTTCCGTATACAATTGACCTTACTAGTGACAGGTAAAAACGAAAAATTTGTATTTTGTCGCTTATTAACTGCCAACTTGCATGGTTCTTTGTCCGTAATTAACACCGACTAAAAGCAGATTCACAAAAAATAAGAAATAAGTGCATTGTTGTACTGATTTAATGACAATTCGACAAACTCCGTAAACAATGTTGATAATTAATAAGATGGTGTCCATTTCTTCCGTTTTGTTGGGTTTTCTATGTGAGACAAGCCATAAAGACAGCTGCGCGTGACCTTGTCTTACATGCCATTGTCAGCCAATCAAATCGGCCGAGTATAATCAATAATCAATTCTATTCAAGTAAAATCTGGAGGAGAAATTTCAAAACCATTTGTTAATCACCAGGGTGTTAAACAAGGCGGAATATTGTCTGCCGGGTTCTATAAAGCATACAACAATGACATCTGAAACACCTTAGAAATAAGTGATATGGGATTTAAAATAGGAACTAGCTATGTGGGTTGTCCAACTTGTGCAGATGATATAATGCTATGCGCTAAATCTGAACAAGAAGCACAAACACAATTATATATTATAGAGCACTGTACTGCATATGACAGAGTGAAAATTAACAGTAAGAAAACAGAAATCATTCGCATAAATGACAACAAAGCTAAAAATAAACCACTAACGCTCTTCAGCGAAACTATAAACGGAAAAACATCATTAAAGCATTTGGGTATAGAACGAAAGAAGAACAACAGACCGGATATAGAAAAACGAATCTCTATAGCAAGAGGCACTATGTATTCACTCATGGAAGCAGGTCTACACGGAATCAATGGAATAAATCCACTGATAGCTTGGAAATTATGGCGAACGTTCGTTGTGCCAAGAATACTATATGGAATTGAAACATTGAAGATAACAACAACAGATATATACAAACTCGAGCAATTCCAGAAAAAAGACCCTTAAATAGTTTTTAGGCTTGCCACAACAAACAGCTGATCCAGTAATCCCCATCTTGTTAGCAGCCGATTGTATCGAGCAAATTATACATAAGGCAATTATTGGATTGTTTCTAAGGATATTGAAAGATCCAGATTCAGTCGAGTACCAACTGGCCATACGGCAATTAGCAATCAAAGATTGTGAGTCTAATAGCTGGTTTATAACAGTGAATGAAATTCTACTCTCATATGAATTGCCATCTGCTGATAAGATTTTATTAAGTCCTAAGAAAAATTGGAAACCTATAACTCATACAAAAATTGACAACTTCTGGAAAAACAAGTGGTCAGAAGATGCAAAAACAAAGTCAACGTTAAGTTATATGGAAACAAATACATGGAAATATAAACAACCAAATTTGTGTTGGAGCAGTGTCAGAGACAACAAACGAGACGTCAACAAAGGAGTAATAAAATCACGAGTTCTGACAGGAACATACAAAACCCAACATATCATCAGCCGGTATGAAAAATATACCACATCGTCGGTATGTCGATTATGCCAAAAGGACAAGGAGGACTATGCACATTTTCTCCTTAAATGCGATACACTATCGACAATAAGATATAATCATCTTGTAAGATTGGCTTTACATCTTGAGAAATTACAAGTAAACACAGATTACCTAGTTAATTCTGAAAAGGATTTGCTTCAACTGATAATTGACTGCAGTGCAAGTAATCTGATTGACTCTCAATACCGGAAATATGTTGACACGATCTGCAGAGATATGATTTATGCTCTGCATGTGAAAAGAGCAGAACTGCTCTTAGAGTAAAAGGTTGCTGTCAGTCATGTTTATATATTTTTATATTTTTATATAAATGAAACCCTCAGACCAGTGAGAAGAACTTTATTTTAAATTTTAAGATACCGTATTATAATGATTTTTATCCTTTTAATAAATCTAGGATTTTTAAGATTAAATATTTTTAATCCATGTCAGTTCATCCATGTACAGTGTAAATACATGTTATAGTTTATTTTACCTTTTAAACCAAATCGTTTTAATTTTTAATTGTCTTGGTTTTAAATATTAACGCGTGCATCAGCTTATAATTGACGGTGACCCTTCATATAGGGTGGAGTTTCCTGAACAGAACAATACAGACTGCTGTACATAGTAATATAAATTGTCGTCTTAGTAGATCTAAAAAAAGCTTCAAATATCAATTTTACCTGAATTTTAACTGATTTCCCCTAATAGATTTAATGCGGCTTTAAATAAGTGTGTATTTACTGCATTGCACGTGGCGTTGTAATATTTTGTGTAGTAAACATGACATTGACATGCGAATGAATGAAATCGACATGCTTTGTTTTTAAGTTGAAACGGAAGAAACAAGTACTTGCACTCGTCCTTATTGAAGATCTGAGATTTCTTCCACTCGTGAGAGAAATTCAGCGTCTTTCCGCTCGTTCCGCTACGCTCCACTCGTGAAAAGACGGAATTTCTCACACTCGTGGAAGAAATCCCAGATGTTCAATAGGGACTCGTGTATGAACCTATTATTCTTGATCGATCTCAAAACACGAGCAGTTGCATGTTTTCCCCTGATGCGCGTACATTTCCTAACATCTATAAGTTACAGAAACACGTTTTATTAAGGCATTAATCATATCTGATAGTTTTTATGGGTAACAAATATTTACGATTTGGCAGATAATGCCCCTTTAAATAATATGTAAATCCTTAGCATTGTTTAATTAATCTAACTACTTTACTGATATTGCAAATATTATCTTAATTTTTAGTGTCAATAACGTATTTCTTGATAGGGATAACTCTTTTAACCAGGACAAGTACTTTTGAAATGGATAACGTTTTCATTGCAGACAAGACATATACTAATATCGCCCTTGTGTGTAAATCACATTACATACAATACATGAATTGGGTATTAACAACAATTCACCCTCATCGACTTAAATATGGATTATGTTAAGTTCTAAAGAGTACATATACTCATTTGAGTTCTCTACACGTTATAGCTATTCCTGAATATAAACTGATATGCTTTAAGCTAATTGATTCTGTTTTGTTTCATAAAAACAAATGACAAACGCTACGATTTCCTTGTACAACGATGTTCTCCTTGTCTTTACTCCCATTAGTTGTGTAGATGGTTCATGTTCTATTTGTTACTTGTATTTATTATACGATTTTCATTTCACATGGTGCTCGTGTCTTTTAGCAGTAACACGAAAGGTGCCACTAGTGAAGCAGGAACTGTCTACCCTTCCGGAGCACCTGATTGCAACACCGTTTTTTTTAGTGTGGTTCATGTTGCTGAGTCCTTAGTTTTCTGTGTAGTGTTTTGTAGATCATTATTTCTCTCTTTTCTTCTTTTGACTATTGTATTGCATGTCCTTCTTCTATTTAAGGCTTCTGATTATCTATCTGGTGCATTCAAGCTTTACGTGGAACACCTATCTTATTTAGGAAGGGACAAATAATAGTATGTAGAAAATCACTCTTTTTTTTTAACAAAAGTTTTCTGAAAATCTTTAGTTTTCTGTGTAGTGTTTTGTCGAATGTTGTTTGATTTTAGTCTTTTTTGTTTTCATCTGACATTTGTATTTTTTTACTTCACCGATTTTCTGCTTTTGAAATTTTAAAACTTTTCTTAATAAAACACGATATTTTAAACAAATACGTAGTCAGTAAAGATATACAACTGACGATTTTGTCGATACAGATATATATAGACAATATATGTACATTGTCGGAAAATATAACATTTATTTGTACGAGCATTGGAAACAGGTAGACAATTTAGCCTTTGTCGAGCTTTCCTCTCCAGTTTCGCGTGCAGCGACTGCCATAAAAAAAATAATAATAAAACATTTTCCGACAATGTACGTATATTGTATTTATCATGCAAAGCAAACAAGACATAAAATAACTGTCAAATTGTCCAAGAAGAACAGTTATCCTTTCTTACCATCGCTCGTCATGAATCAGGTACCATAAAACTATATCCTGGTCAGTGACCGTATATAGCAAAAAATATCCAGTCAATGCAATTTTACTGCGCAAATAGAACAAATGAAGGATGAAAATAATATAATTGACAAGTTCAATGCGCTTAAAACAGTGATCTCGGAGAAAGAAAAGCAAATGAAATATGAATATGTATCATACATCGATTGGATCACAAAGTAATGACAATGGTATATTTCTACCCACAATAGGGATTGAAAAGTCTGATTTAATTACAAACTGCTAAAAATTATTCGAAACGAATTAAAATTTCAAATTATCTGATGTTAAGGATTGTCAAAAAGGTCAAATTTCTAATACAAATTGAAAGAATCTGTTTTAAATCAAATGTAATGAGGCCAGTAGCTACTTGATCTTGTTGTGTCCTGTTAGCAGGTAGGTATGCGGCTGCCTACACATTACTTATCGGAATCTGTGTTGGCGGCATGTTCATATCCGCTCCTGGATGAGCGGCTTTCTGAACATTACTCATCGGGATACGTGCTGTCGGCATGTTCATATCCGCTCCTGGATGTACGGTTTTCTGAACATTACTCATCGGATTCCGTGTTGGCGGCATGTTCATATCCGCTCCTGGATGTACAGCTTTCTGAACATTACTCATCGGATTCCGTGTTGGCGGCATGTTCATATCCGCTTCTGGATGTACGGCTTTCTGAACATTACTCATCGGAATCTGTGTTGGTGGCATGTTCATGTCCGCTCCTGGATATGTGGCTGTCTGAACATTACTCATCGAAATATGTGTTGTTGGCATGTTCATGCTCACTCCTTGTTCATTGGAAGAAACATAAACAACCGTTGTATGCTGTTGAAGTTAAAATACAAAGTGATAGTTGTTTCTGACACAAACAAACACACACATATATATAATATGTTGTAATCAAATGTATGCGTTCATGGTAATTGTATTAATTTTTCTTCGTATTCACATTTTATATATTTCCGATATAAACACACGGGTTGGAAAAATAGCAGACCATTATATTGGAAAAAATAATAATACAAGCACTAATAAGTATAACAAGGTTTATAGTTTTCAATCCACCTACATCAGGCTTCAATTAAACACATTTTTCTTACAAAGTTTTGTGTGAACATTTGTGGTTAAATGTAAACACACCTCCATTCATTGCATGATCGCATCATTTCACTAAGACGGGGGAGGGGGTTGGGTCCATACAACTAGTTTAACCCCAGCCACTTTATATTGAAGTGCCTGTACCAAGCCAACACAGAAAGTGATCATGTATTTGTGTGTTAGGTGTATCGATTGTACCTCTTTCTACCATTTTAATATTTGATTTTGGAATTGTTCCGTCAGTGTGGTGTTTTTTTTTCTTTCTTTTTTTTTCACTGTATACTGGTACTATTAGTGTTATAATCATCATGGATCATAGCAAAAGTAAGGAGTATATCTCCATAATTCTTTTTGGAGTGGAAAGTTGTTTTTCTCCTTTAGAATGTACATACGTGTACCGTTATAAAAATGATTAATCAAACTTTTTCCTATTGTGAACCAATCAGTGTTGTTTAACTGTAAACTTACATCTGATGTTTCCCAGGTTGAGCAACAGCAGCAGTATGAAGAAGCAACAATTGCCAAAATCAATTCCACGAAACCAAGGAATACCACAAACGATGGCAACACAGCAACTCCACCACTGTCATAGCTACGCTAAAATAATATACGATTGTTACAAGATACATGTTATTAAATGGCTTAGGTTTTTTGGTTTTATTGCCCTCAAGCACTTTTAAATTATTTGGCTTTCCATTCTTTCGATTTTGAGCGTACCGGATGAAGGTTATTCCACGTTAGATTTTGAGCGTACNGTGAACCAATCAGTGTTGTTTAACTGTAAACTTACATCTGATGTTTCCCAGGTTGAGCAACAGCAGCAGTATGAAGAAGCAACAATTGCCAAAATCAATTCCACGAAACCAAGGAATACCACAAACGATGGCAACACAGCAACTCCACCACTGTCATTGCTACGTTAAAATAATATACGATTGTTACAAGATACATGTTATTAAATGGCTTAGGTTTTTTGGTTTTATTGCCCTCAAGCACTTTTAAATTATTTGGCTTTCCACACGTTAGATTTTGAGCGTACCGGATGAAGGTTATTCCACGTTAGATTTTGAGCGTACCGGATGAAGGTTATTCCATAAACGCGTCGTGCGCACCAAAATTAATGTCTACGTTTTTACTACATCTACTCGTCAGAACTCACTGAACCAAATTAAACCAAATATGGCTGGGATAGCCGTTAAGGTATCCCTTTTCAAAATTGTTTTTGTGTCTGACAACCCCGTCCTCCATTCAAGATAGCAGTCATTACTGAAAATATAATTTCTTCATTTGATTATTACTGATTTATATTAAGTCAAAAGGAACTCAAATTTCATTGCATCTGTATGACAATGAGTTTTTCTGTAAAAATGTTTCTTCAGCCAATTCATTCCGATTATGAAAATTAGGCATATTTTGATAAACGATTACAAATAAATCTACTCAGAACCTACTGAACCAAATTACATATTAGATTTGATATCTATATTTTTATAAGAAGTCAAATTGAAAATCAGGTGAGCATGCTTCTGGAAGCTGTTAGTCTCTGGGCTTAGGATCTTAATGAGTCAGCATTTTTGTTTCTTTTTCTTTTGGTTTTTATTGTACTTTAATTGTAATATCTTCCTGTCCAGATTTGAAACTACATTCAATGTTTATTTCATTGATAGTGTAAACATTAGACTTCTATTTTTGCAATTGACAAAAGACACGACTATTTAAATGCATTATTGCTTTCAGCCCTCGTTAATTATTCATGCATATCATATGAATGGTTCTTATCATATTAATGTTGTAAAACATGGTTATTCCAGAGTGAATATTATATGTTTGTATAATTTACCAAGAAAGCTCCCATAATTCCTAAACCGAAGAGAGTCGGGGTAAATACTGATGCTCCTACGATACAACATACCATGTAGGTAATTTTCTGAAAATATGAAAGAAGTCATTTTTGTTGGTAATATGTTTATGCCAGTAGTAATATACACCATCTTATTGACATTAATTAACTAATTATTAACAGATTCAAATCTTCACTGCGGACCCACCACATCGGTGGTGTAATAGTTAGAGTGTTCGCCTCGAGTACGATAGATCGTGGGTTCGAGTCCCGGTCGGGTCAAACCAAAGACTATAAAATTGGCATTTCTTGCTTCTCCGCTAAGAACGCAGCACTAAGGAGAAGATCAAAGACTGGTTGGCTCGGAATCAGAATAATGTGTCCGAGTGGAGCTACATGTCTACTCGCGGACTGTTGTTTCAGTGAGCTAGCACTATAAAAATCCAACTCAGCGTGTTGGTCTAGTAGAAAGCGTACATCATCATCATTTCATTGAAAATTAACTTGTTCTCGCCATGATATAGCTGAAAAATGTATGTGCTGTGTTTGTCATAGCCAAACGCGTCTTTTCTTCCTTCATGATTATTTCCCGGGTTTTTAACACGAGTAACACGACGGATGTCACTCATTGAGTAGGAGCTGCTTACCGTTCCGAAATACCTGAATTAGTGAGGCTTGCGTTGTTCATTTTGTCAATAGGATGTTTTCACGTTTTTAGTTCATTGTTACGTACGATACCACATCAACGTAGAAACAATTTTCGGTTCAACGATTTCATTTGTTTTGTCAGGGATTCATGTATTATTTATGTTATTTATATATTTATTGACGTCAACTGGTGTCATGGACGATTTCCACGTCATTTAATAGTAACACAATGGATGTCACTAGTGCAGTAGAAACAGCTTCACTTCCGGAACACTTGTATATATCATTTAATAGTAACACGATGGATGTCACTAGTGCAGTAGAAACAGCTTCACTTCCGGAACACTTGTATATATCATTTAATAGTAACACGATGGATGTCACTAGTGCAGTAGAAACAGCTTCACTTCCGGAACACTTGTGTAAATCATTTAATAGTAACACGATGGCTGTCACTAGTGCAGTAGAAACATCACCCCTTCCGGAACACTTGTATAAATCATTTAATAGTAACACAATGGATGTCACTAGTGCAGTAGAAACATCACCCCTTCCGGAACACTTGTATACATCATTTAATAGTAACACGATGGATGTCACTAGTGCAGTAGAAACATCACCCCTTCTGGAACACTTGTATAAATCATTTAATAGTAACACGATGGATGTCACTAGTGCAGTAGAAACATCACCCCTTCCGGAACACTTGTATAAATCATTTAATAGTAACACAATGGATGTCACTAGTGCAGTAGACAATGGATGTCACTAGTGCAGTAGAAACATCACCCCTTCCGGAACACTTGTATAAATCATTTAATAGTAACACGATGGCTGTCACTAGTGCAGTAGAAACAGTTTCACTTCCGGAACACTTGTATATACCCCCAGGTTTCTAGTAATGGGGTTCATGTTGCTCAATCTTCAGTTCCTTTTTATGGGATATTCATTGTTTGTCGTTTTGTCTTGTTTCTTTTCTACGNGTACTCCGGTTTCCTCCACCAATAAAACTGACCACTACGATATAGCTGAAATATTGTTGAAGGTGGCGTTAAGCACCATAAGCATTAAGCAAACCTAAACATATATCTGCAACAGAGACAAATTAGTTAAAGATATTTTATTTTTGCAAAAAGACAAAATTGATAAGACACAAGTAATTTACAATTTTAACTTGATATTGCATATGAGCATGCACAGTACAAAAGAATAAATTACAATTATTAAGTTAAATTTTAGTAAACCAGAGCCAAAACACGGGTACCTGTAAAGTGCGAACCGAAATAGAAACAAAACAACACGAAACGAAACCGAACGAAACAAAACGAAATCAAACAAAGCGAAACGAAACCGAACGAAACGAAACGAAACCGATCGAAACGAAACGAAATGTAACGAAGCGCAACGAAACGAAACGAAATGTAAGGAAAAAAAAAGAAACGAAATCAAACAAAACGAAACGAAACCGAACAAAGCGAAACGAAACCGATCAAAACGAAATGTTAACGGGGAAAAAATGCAAAAATCAATATGGCATGAAGACTAAGAGGATTTGTAATATATTGATTAACCAAATTTAGAAGACTTAAAGGGTTCCCGGTTTTATACTATGCACTCCGACAAAAGTTAAGCACCACTCTAAATTTTTATCGATATATTTTTTTACATCAATACTGTTAAAACAATAAAATAGATATCACCATTTTTCTTAAACTTCTTAAAAGACTACAACAAGGGCTCTAAAATTACCAATCTACGAAGTATTTATCATCCTGAAAGACGTGACTATGACGTGGCAAAAATGGGGTTCAAAATAGGAGCTGGAAAAATGTAAAACCAGTTTGTCTTTGATGGAAGTTTTTAACATTGCATTAAAATGCAGTCTTCAGATTTTAAGAACTTTTAAATGCATCTATTGTGCGTATGTGTAAGGTATAAAAATCAATAACGACTATATCCACCGCGTTTATTGTGAAGTTCTGTAACACGCCTCGTCATGCTTCGCAAAAGACGCCTAAGCCGTTCTTGGGGGAACTGTTGCCACTCCTGTAAGATAGCAGTTCTTAATTCGTCAATATTTTGACATTTTGGATTGCGTTGGTTAATTTTTCGGCCAATAAAGTCCCATACATGCTCTAGAGGGTTCATGTCTGGACATCGCAGGCCATGGAATTGTCTGAACAGCCTCTTGCTGTAAAAAAATGTTGTACAATTCGGGCTCTATGTGGCATAGCGTTGTCGTCCATGAACATTGGCCTGTCAGCCAACGCATCATTGTCGAAATGGGGGACTACGCGTGGAGCGAGCACATTGTCACGGTATTTTTGGCCTGTCAGATTACCATCAAGAACGTACAAGTCCAACTTACAGTCAAAGGAAAAATAACCCTACTCCTAAAAGCAGGTGTGCCCAAAATGTGGTTGTCCTGAAATGAAGTGTTCCGTTGGCGCCAAACCCTTGCACGACTGTCGGTAGGGCGTAAGAAAAAAAGACTTTCATCAGACCAGAGGACCCGTCTCCATGTGCGAATAGTCCACCCCAAATGATCATGCGACCAGTCAAATCGAGCATTGCGATGACGTAATGTCAACTGTGGATGTTTTATGGGTCGCCGCGCTCGCATTCCCTGATGGTGGAGGCGTCTGATTACAGTGCGTGTGCTAATGTGACCTCCAAACGCTAAATTACCACGAAGTGTACCAGCTGTACTGAACGGCTGCTGCTGCGCCCGTCTGGATATGAGCCGGTCCTCTCTAGGCGTCATTTTGCGAGGTCTACCTGCACGTGGACGGTCAGTAACATTCCCCGTTTGACGAAAACACTGCATCAGTCGTACAATGATGGAATGGTTAACCCTGAAGTGGTCTGCCACCCTTCTATGGCTAAAACCACCGTTATGCATGCCAACAGCTTGCCACCTTTCTGGTATGGTTA
>MJUT01044484.1:119922-141785 GCA_002080005.1 Gigantidas platifrons | reverse complement strand
CTAAGAAAATTATCTATGATATAAATAGACGCTACAATTTAATAATGAAAACAAATCTCATACAAAAAACTATAAAGAAATCTACTGTGAATGCATTCATTTAAATTCGTTGAATACTAATTTTCGGGTACACTCGTGCCTTGTGGGGGTACATTGGGTCCAGTATGAGGACAAACTGGGATTTGATGTTGTTGAATCATGTGTGGTGCATTTGTTGTCCAAATCGGAGCATTGGCTTGTTGATAACCTGACTGCATCTGGCTTTGTTGCATCTCATAATGTGCATCACTCATGAAAATAGCAACCTGGTGATGTAAAGCAAAATATGAAATGCAAAAAAAAATATATCAATCTGAGAGAGAATTGCGTTTTTATAACAAAAGAGGTCACAACTTAGCTATATTCCTTTGTATAAACAACCACCGTTATACTATAGTGTTAACCATTGCATGTTAATTACATTGAAATATGCTATTGTTTATTGCTTTTGTAAATGGCGTTGTTTGTTAGAAACTTATTAAATAATAAAAGATATAAAAACCCAACAAAATACCACACCGTCATAACAGTTCTAACATCCAATTGAAAATCGTGGATACGGGGAAAAACTGGAAACGCCCAATACACATATACTTAACCACTCACTCTCCTGACTCGGAATAGACACTTAACAAATTACCGATCCTAAACTAGTTTTAAATGAAATAATATTTTTCCTCAGTGATTTTGCTACTATTACATTTTGCCTCTCATTTTAGATTATGTGCTGGGTTCAGACTTCGAATTTTGGACCAATCGACGCATTTTAAATCCCATTGAAACCCATATAAATTTTATTTTAAATTTTAACTCTAACTATCACAAATATCATTAAAGTTTTAAACCAAAAAATTATGAACACTTACACTATGAATTTTCTCCAAATCAAGAAAACCATTATTCCCGAAGAAAGATTCGCTCTTTTAGTAAAATAGTCATGATATTCTTTGAAAGGCCATATCATTAATGTACTGATCATCCAAAATGATTATATGCTGAAAATGGGATTATATTTGATCGCGTGAGCAAATATAATTCCATATTGATTTGCACATTGTCATTTCCTTGCATATCATTGGACAAAACAGCAAAATCGTAACTGTTTACACACAAATTATTCCTTTTTAGCTCACCTGACCCGAAGGGTTATGTGAGCTATTGCTCTGACTGGGCGTCCGTCGTCCGTCGTCCGTCGTCCGACGTCCGGCGTCCGTCGTCCGTCGTCCGTCGTCCGACGTCTGGCGTCCGTCGTCCGTCTGTCGTTAGCTTTTTGCATTTTAATCAACTCCTCTAAAACCACTGCGCCAATTTGAACCAAACTTTGGTGGAACGGTCCTTGGGTGGTCCCCTTTCAGAATTGTGTCTGACAATCCCCCCGCCTACCAAGATGGCTGCCGTTACTAAAAATAGAAAATTCAGCAAAAATTCACTTAAAAATTATCTTCTCTGAAACTGCTGGGCCAATTGAGCCCAAACTGTCGTGGAATGGTCTTCAGATGGTCCTCTTTGAGAATTGTGTCCGAGCACCCCGGCCGCCAACCAAGATAGCCGCCGTTACTAAAAATAGAAAATTTGGCAAAAAAATCACTTAAAAATTATCTCCTCTGAAACTACTTGGCCAGATGGGCGCAAACTATGGTGGAATGGTCTTTAGGTGGTCATCTTTCAGAATTGTGTCCGACGACCCTGGCCGCCAACCAAGATGGCCACCGTTACTAAAAATAGGAAATTCAGCAAAAAATCACTTAAAAATTATCTCCTCTGAAACTGCTGGGCCAATTGGGCCCAAACTATGATGGAATGGTCTTTAGGTGATCCCCTTTCAGAATTATGTCCGACGACCCCGGCCCCAACCAAGATGGCTGCCATTACTAAAAATAGAAAATTTGGCAAAAAATCACTTAAAAATTATCTTCTCTGAAACTGCTGGGCCGATTGGGCCGAAACTACGGTGAAATGGTCTTCATATGGTCCTCTTTCAGAATTGTGTCCGACGACCCCGGCTACCAACCAAGATGGCCACCGTTACTAAAAATAGAAAATTTGGCAAAAAATCACTTAAAAATTATCTCCTCTGAAACTGCCGGGCCAATTGGGCCCAAACTATGGTGGAATGGTCTTCAGATGGTCCTCTTTCAGAATTGTGTCCGACGACCCCGGCTACCAGCCAAGATGGCCACCGGTACAAAAAATAAACAATATGGCAAAAAATCACTTAACAATTATCTCCTCTGAAACTGCTGGGCCAATTGGGCCCAAACTATGGTGGAATGGTCTTTAGGTTATCCCCTTTCAGAATTATGTCCGACGACCACGGCCACCAACCAAGATGGCTGCCATTATTAAAAATAGAAAATTCGGCAAAAAATCACTTAAAAATTATCTTCTCTGAAACTGCCTGGCCAATTGGGCCGAAACTATGGTGGAATGGTCTTCAGATGGTCCTCTTTCAGAATTGTGTCCGACTACCCACCAAGATGGCCACCGTTACTAAAAATAGAAAATTTGGCAAACAATCACTTAAAAATTATCTCCTCTAAAACTGCCGGGCCAATTGGGCCCAAACTATGGTGGAATGGTCATTAGGTCATCCCCTTTCATAATTTTGTCCGACGACCTCGGTCGCCAACCAATATGGCTGCCGTTACTAAAAATAGAAAATTTGGCAAAAAATCACTTAAAATTTATCTCCTCTGAAATTGCTATTGAATATACAGTGAAAGCATTCTAAACCGAACCCCGAATAAATCGAAATCCAAAATAAAGCGAACTGTAAATAAATCAATCCCAATGTAGGACATCTTTGTTAATTTAACTTGTATAAACCAGGGCCGTCTTAACAGCAGTATAGCCATCCCTCTCCTCCCTCCGGACAAAACAGTGCACCGGGGCATGTGCCTACACAAACACTCACAAGGAAACTGTAAATGTCGATAAAATTAAACATATATTTATATGGTCGTAGGGTCCCCGGTAAATGCCTATCGTGTCCATGCGTTAAGACGCCACTGATATAAACCGAGCACCTGTCTATTACAAACACAAAAGTCGGTGGGAAGGACGTTCGGTTTAGACAGGTTTCACTGTATCAAATTGTTCTATTGAATGTCCATTTTATTGCATTTTATCTGTGTAATAATAGGTTGTGTATGGTATGAGTGTTATCTAAAGTACACAGAGGTCTAAAAGAATTGATAGGAAATCAATAACAATATTTATGACAACCACTATACCTGTAGATTAAATATAGTGAACAGAGTTCTAGCTAGTTTGCCAAATTAAACAAACACTGATTTGTGGAAAAGGTCATTTAATCATTATCATAAATTGCAATAAATTGCATATATAAAATTATTCCATAATATAACATAATCATGACTGAAATTATATAATAATTACATAACATCAAATGAATAAATGACATCAAATAGCAAAGGTGAGGACAAAAAATTGCCCCGTTGAAAATAACTGGTATAATGATCTAAATTAAAATTGGGTGGAAGGGGGGAGACATTTAAAACATTTCCAATATAATTTCCAACATCCGAATTGGTCGGCAGTGTGTTTGCAAAAGTACGTGCGGTAATTACCGCGTATGCTAAGAATAGATGTTGACCAATCAAAAGTGTAAATTAATTGATCATGCACTGACCGTGTGAATTTACACATATTTTTCGGCAACAGGTTTGCAAAGAAACATGACCACGGATGTTGAAATAGATGTTGACCAATCAGGAGTGCACATTAATCGAACATGCACTGACCCTGTGAAATAACCGAAATTTTACAGAAATTGCATCATATATAATTATACCAGTAAACAATCCTGTGAAATGACCTAAATCTACAGAAATTGCATAATTAGAAATTGAATCATATATCATTACACCCCAGGTCTATTGTTAAACCATACACTTTCTATCTCTGAAACTGCATACTATGAACGACTTCATTGTTATTATAAAAATAGCCTGTGTTCACAGGGTGTGACGACAGGGGTTTCTGGAAACCCTTGTCTTCACACCCTATGAGCACGGCCTATTGTGCCTACAACAATGAAGTAATTAATTACCACTCAGCTGAAAATAACACGAAAACTGAAAAAGAAAACATGAAGATTTTATTAATGAAGCATAGTAAAAAATCTTGTTAATGATTTATAGTCTAAAACATCCAAGCAATTGTTAAAAAGGAAAAACTAAATTATAATAAATAATTGAAAACAAACTTGGCGGGGAAAGTACTGTAAAAAGAAAACACATTAAATGTCGGCACTCTTTCAAAAGTTTAACCATTGGTAGGGAGGATTTCGAAGAAGGGGGGAGGTCCACATTTTTCTCGAAAAATTTGTTAAAATTATATTAAAATTGTGAAAAATTAGAATGTAATCACACTTTTTATTATTCTGAAACCCCTTTGTCAATTGTCTGAATCCAAGTCTGTTTTCCGTGGTAAGAAAAAACATTGACATGTTAAATGTGCACTTAAAAACTTAAAAGTTTATGGGTCGAAAAATACTTTGTAATATTCAATATGTATTCTTATTTAACATTATTTGGCTGTTCTGAGTAATATTTGTGACAATATGGTTTTTTGGTTAATATCCATTTTCTACAAAAAGTTCAGTTCAATATAACACGTCTATCATTCCTAAAGATCATGTTGTAAAAGAATATTGAATAACTAGTATTCAGCATTATCTTTCATTATTAACCAATCAATCTGTCTAATCCTTAAATACAACTCAGACCTTCAATCTATCTTTAAAGAAGGGGTACCCAATGGGGAAACCACAAAATGTATCGTTTTATGGAATTAAATGCTTCTGTATTTATTGTTTTTGTTTTCTATGACACTCTGTAATGAATAGTTCGTGTATTTAGAATAACCTGGGGAGTAAGTTAGTTATACACTTCGGTATACGGTGTTTCTGGATTAGAAACCCCTCGGGCCTCCGGCCCTCATGGTTTCTAATCCAGAAACACCTATTACTCAGTGTATAACTATTACTTATACCAGTAAATAATCACACGGTTTAGTCTCACCTAGCCTACATTTGAAAATTTCATTGTCTCACTTGGCCTACAATAAATTCATACCTGAGTCATACCTGGTTGATTTTATTGCTATAGATTGTTGTTTTAGCACTTAAGTTGGGGCCCCTTAGAGGTTGTTATTTTATATAGGGCACAGAAATAAATAATTATTTATATGTTTGTTTGTGTGTTTGTTTGTTTGTTTGTTTTTTTTTTTTTGGTATCTGTACTATTTTAACATTTAATCAATAAGTAATTATGTTTTTATAAAATAATAAATTAGTGATGCATGCTTTATGTTTCTTTGATTGTTTGTTTTGTTTTGTATGGGTATTTTTTCCCTTTTGGTATGTTGTGGGTTTTTTGTAAGCTAGGGACATGTAGTTTTTATACACCTTTGTGAAGCATAAAAATATATTATTTTTGAAAATGTTATAATGAGCTATTTCATTCCTTTTTAGATGTATTGCATTTTAGATCTGTCCATTGGCAACAGGAATGTTGTCTAAAGTTATAATAGTAGCAGGACACTGACGGTCAACACATCGCCAATAACATCTCTCATGACGTCTAGTTTTTATGGAAAACTTATAGCCAGCATGTAGTAAATAGTAGCCACCTCTGCCATTCTCTAAGAAGTCAACGTGAACTTGCGCATTTACCAGACTTTTAAATCAATGCATATAGTTTTTCATAATTGTCATATCATATTTTGTTTTTAATGTTGTTTTTATAATCAAATTTTGTTTTCTTTAAATTTGTGTAAAACATCACTCAAATGTTAAGATCAGAAGTAGAAAAAGAAACCATTTACTTTGAACTATATACTGGGCATGGTATCTCTTTATGAAAAGTTATATAAATAAAGCCACACACTTTGGTGATTTTCAGTTTTTTTGTTATTCTAATAATTAATCAGCATTTTTTTTGTGAAAAATAAAAAAACACTAATCATATCTTTTTCGTTTTCAGTTTATATAAAGTTTTTTAATTTTATAATTTATATTTAGTTAAATCCAATATGTTGATTTAAGAAAAAAATAAAATGACAAATTTAATGAGAAATGAAATAATATATATTTGTGCAATTTAATTTTTTTTAAATATTTAGTAAGTGAAATATCACATGTAATATTTAGTTAAAATCTAATGAAACCGAGGTAAAACACCGTGATTTAAGAAAAGAAAAAACTAAAATGACAAATTTAATGAGAAATGAAATAATATATTTGTTGTAATGTAATTTATTATTATTAACATGTAATCAAACAATATTATTTAATATATTAAAAAACACATTTTTGTAACAAAAACCCAATATTTATATTGTTGACATAAATGATTTTATTGTTCCAAAAAAATAAATTATGTAGAAATGTAAAAAAAAATATAAGAATTTACCACGGTGAACTAAAACGTATTGATTTTATAACTAGAATATGGCATACAAAAAACACTGGTAGAGAATTAATCCTCGATATATAAATTAAATTTCGAATTTTTGGGTAAATTTTCGATTCATAAAGAAAAACTGGGATTTCAAATTTTTATGGTCATCTCGTGAAAAATGACTAAAAATAACATGGCCTGATGCAGATTTGCAATGTTTTCAGTTGCAGTACAGGTTATGAAAATCAGATGCTAAGAGCGAAACATTACTATCTAGCCATTCATTTTGGGGACGTAGTGAGCTTAATTATACCTATGAGACTTCTCAGTTGGCTCAGCGTTTCCATGTTTACTTTTTTGATCGAAGGACACTTGTTATTTCATAAATGAAAACACGTACAGGTTCTTGTTCAACAATTCTAATGTATTCGAAGCTTGAAACATAATTGAGTATGCCCCTATTATCAAATAACCAATAAAGTGTGCTTTCTTTGAAATATTCATTCTGCAGCTCTCAGTGTTGTTGATATATTATTTCCTTTTTTTCATGATATGCTCAAGTCATATGAATTCCAGTTCCATTTAGTAATTGTCTAAATAAACAGTTGTACCTTTTCAGTACAAGTCCACAAAATAACAAATACAAAAAACATGTACATTCAATATTTTATGGCTGCATTCTGGACAGCTTCACAATAAATATAGACCACATAAGTGGTGGAATTGTTAGCATACTCGCTATCCGGGTCAAAATAAAATTGGTATTGGCTGCTTTTCAGCTAAACACGCATTATGAAGGAGTAAAATCAAATAATTGGTTGTCTCGGAATTAGAAAATAATATGTCCATGTGGAACGACATGTCTACCGTGTACTTGTTTCAGTGAGCTAGCACAATAAAAATCAAACTCATTGTGTTCATCTTGTGGAATCAGAAAACAAATCTGTCCGTGTGGAGCGACATGTCTACCGTGCACTTGTTTCAGTGTGCTAGCACAATAATAAATCCTACTTATTGTGTTCATCTTGTGGAAACAAATCTGTTCGTGTGGGGAGACATGTCTACCGTGTACTTGTTTCAGTGAGCTAGCACTATAAAAATCAAACTCATTGTGTTGGTCTTGTACAGAGAGGGCTTCATTATCATCTCATATAATCATATAACCTGTTCTCCCTATGACATAGCTGAAAAATGCTCATTTGGCGTTATGCACTCACTCACTCACTCACTGACTCACTCATTCACTAATTCGAGGTATAACGGAGTCAGATCGTAGCTTCATTCTGCTACCGATAGTGTTATGCTGTAACAGCACTTTTTCGTGAGTATTAATTTTCGTGTTGTGGTTAAAAATTAAAAGTTTGTAGATTCGTAAATTCATGGATTTCGTGTTTGTAGCCAAAATAAAATTCGTTGTATTTTCTCATAATCTTTATTCCAATTACAGATTTAAAAATGTCCAATCTTTTATACGGTTGTTCTCCGGGTAATCCGGTTTCCTCCACCAATAAAACTGACCGCCACGATATCGATATAACTGACATATTGTTGAAAATGGCGTTAAACATCATTAAACCAACCAATCAATATTTTATTACCCTTTATCTCAGATTGAAACCACTTGTAGTGGTGTCACAAGATTAATCATGACAGTTAACTTGTGCATAATTGAATTGCTTAAATAAAAGTGATAAAATATGTTTATTGAAGTACGTTGTTTGTAGGGTTTTAAGAGGGTTGTATACCTAGAATAATAGTCTTCCTCTGACGGGACAAATTCCATTATTATACCTCAATTCTTGCTCTTGTGTATTGTGTTGTGTACCCCAAACACCTGTGAAATTAAACAAGATAATTTTCCGTTTGTCTTAATCACAATCCGGTGCTTTGCACATGCATGACTTATCACCGGGTTTGTAACGCGATTAACACCACGGGAGTCACTAGTTGTGTAAGAACAGCCCACGGTTCCGAGGCACATGAATTCACCCCCTGTTTTTAGGTTGGAATCATTTTGCTCAATTGTTAGTTTTCTGTGTAATATTTTGTACATCATTGTTTGTCTTTTTGTCCTTTTTCTTGAGGTCGTTGTTATCGTCTGTCTGTCTTTGTGTCGTCTGTCTGTCTTTGATTCACGTCTTCTGATTACTCTTTGGTGTAATGAAACTTTTCTTTCAGGAAATTCATCATTGTTAACCTAAAATATTTAATGCCCATGTTCCTTCCTTCAACATGTTTCTACCTTTCAGATCTCCCAGTAGGTATCTACATCGCGTATAATGTGTCACATCTTTGTCAAATTGAGGGCGTAAATGTATTGTATTTGAACAGTGGTCTTCGTCATGAAAATTTACCGTTGTAAATTAGACCGATCTAGACATCCATGGCGACAAGTTATCCTCGACAGTTATAGCCTGGTATTTGCGTCAAAAATACATATTTATTGGTAGCCTTATTTACGTTATTTGTGTATGTTTGCATATTATGTTGTTTTTTTTTTTTTTTATCTTTGTCTTGTGTTTTGTGTACCAAATTTCGTCAGTTTCTCTGGATTGTCCATTCTTGATTGCCCCTTAGGTTTTCTCTAACGTTTACTTAATTCGAATTACGATAATTCTATTTATGACTAATCTTAATTGTTCTATGACTAATCTTGATTATCTATGCTTAGCCAGAAATTAAAGCATACAGCTAAGGAATATCCCTTTGAGAAAAGACCATTAACGGTTGGCATAACATTTTGATAGTTGCATGCTCTATAATATTCGAATCGCGTTTCTTTCGCCATAGATTGACAGAGTGGTGTTGTTTCAAAGTAGGCATAAATGCTACAACGAGTTAACATCTTGTACAAATTGGTCACATGTTATAACCAAATAAATATATGAGTGCTGATTTTTGCTTCTTCTGGTGTCGTCATTCATGTTTATTCGAAAATAGTCGGCAGTCATTTTTAACTTCACAGACACCGTCTTTTTCTTAAGATTAAATATGTTTAAAGTTGGCACCGTAAGTGAATGTGTTCTTTATATTTAACTTTGCTCGATTATATAAGAAAGAAAGTGTTGCTATTAAAAAATAAATATTACCGTCTTGTTCATATCTGCTGGAACGCAACATGTTATAATATAAGTTAGGGTTGTGGCGAGCGTTTCACTAAAGGCCGCAAGTCTTAAACGTAGACGTGTGTGTACTAAGAGTTACAACCGTTTCACTAACAATTAGGATTCACTTGTTTTATAACCATTTCTGAATAAATTAATTTTAGAATCACATGTCATTTTATACGTGTTTTGATTGGTTTAAAAAGTTGAGGTTATTCTCATATGTGCTGAATCTGAAAATAGACGTTGTTCTCAAGGCGTCGCGTGCCGTTGTCATCAGGCGATTTTCTTTAAATGAGACACCTTTGGGGTTATTTAATCTGTATTTCCGATTATTTGCCTTATTATGAAAAAATAAATATATGTTTCAATATCATAACAAAAAAAGAATTAATTTATCAGGATTACTCGAAATTAATTGTTCGGTTCACTCGTAAAAAGCTCAATCAGGTTGTATACACCGGGTAACCGCGTAGCGGGTTACGCAAGGGTGTGTACAACCTGATTGAGGTTATTTCTTCATGAACCGAACAAAAATTGCGATCAATCCTTAATTGTATACGGTGCAAATACAACGTCAACGATAAAATAGAATAAGACTAAATACCCGATCTTGATATCCGGTAAAATAAAACAAGAAATATCCTTATAGTAGTATCTGCTATTTATGTAAAAATAATTTATTTGATAGATGGCTTGATTTTTGATTCAACATTACATATAGATCTATAATCACTCGGATTTGTACCAAGATCTATAAATACAAAGTGGTGGCCGTCGTGGTCATGATCGTATGGTATCTATGTTGGTGGCTATCAACACTAAAGTTGTGAGTTCGAATCCTGCTCATAGCCAGGTATACTTTATATAACATTATGTGATGAAGTTTGTCAAATAACTTGCAGTAGGTCTGTGGATTTTTCCGGGTACTCCGGATTCCTCCACCAATAAAACTGAGTACCACGATATATCGGAAATATTGTTGAAAGTGGCGCTCGACATCATAACGGTAACTCCTATAAATACAAAGTGGTGCTCGACATCATAACGGTAACTCCTATAAATACAAAGTGGTGCTCGACATCATAACGGTAACCCCTATATATACAAAGAGCATTTTTACACTTTTCAGAGTCGAATCATATTGCAGTCAAGTTTATTCTGTTTCCATGTGAACTAAGACATGTATGAATAGATAAAACGTTCCTGGAATAAGACTTTGAATAGATAAAACATTTCTGGAATAAGACTTTTCAAGACTTTAGGAGAAATAAAACCAAAGGCCTAGAGAATGACAACCAAAATCTGCTATGGGCACCTATTACCGAGGGAAACTGCCCTTATTGTTATTGCATTATGTTATATAGGAACTGTAAAGAGACCAAAACACTCTTAGTTAATTAAAAAGATTCCATTTTACTAGCTACATATATTTACATATTATTTATTATTATTATACTAGAATTTGTATAGCGCCCTATCTAATTAAAAAAAATACCCTTTGACGCTTTACATAGATAAAAAGAAACACAACAACAACAAAATACTAGATAAATGTAACAAAACATAAAAAGATAACCATCATATGTATATATCTACATTCCAATGATAAAAACAAAACAACATGAATGGATAATCTTGAATGCAGTTGATAGCAGACGGAAGAAGAATTAATAAAATGGAAAAGGAGAAAGGAGGTGTGTGCAGAAGTATGTCAAAAAGGATAAAGGAAGTGTGTGCAGAAGGAGGTAAAAAAGCATCTTGAAGCAGAAAAAGAGGCGGTGCAGTTAGAAAAGGGGATATGAGAAAGGATATGGAATGAGAATGACACAGGATTATGGTAGGTGCAGTAATGGGAAAGGGGTGTTGAATTGGGATAGTTGGAGGAAGAGATTACCAAAAAGGGGCATAAACCAGTACTACATGATAATAACATTAAATAGACATTATAAACTGATATATTAATAGAAGTGATAAGAAAATTATCTATAATATAAATAGACGCTACAATTTAATAATTAAAAAAATACACACACAAAAAAAACTATAAAAACATTTACCGTGAATACATTTTCATTCTTTGAATACTAATTTTCGTGGTTTTCCGCATTGAACCACGAAATTTAATGCACAACAATGCGTACATGTCAAGAGAAGTCATTTGCAAGTATCAAATACACGAAATCAAATGTCGACTAACGTCTCAGTTTATTTTAATCCACGAAAATTTACAACAACGAAAATATATGACAGCAATAGTATATGCTGACCGTATATTAGTAAGTGGGTTGTTATTCTCTAGCAGTACCATGTATTCCTGGAGCCTGATACTGCTGTGGAATTGGCCGTTGTGTTATGGGTACACCATATTGTGCTACGGGTACACCATATTGTGTTACGGGTACACCAGATTGTGTTACGGGTACACCAGATTGTGCTACGGGTACACCAAATTGTGTTACGGGTACACCAGATTGCGTTACGGGTACACCAGATTGTGTTACGGGTACACCAAATTGTGCTACGGGTACACCAGATTGTGTTACGGATACACCAGATTGTGCTGCGGGTACACCAGATTGTGCTACGGGTACACCAGATTGTGTTACGGGTAAACCAGATTGTGTTACGGGTACACCAGAATGTACATAGTGTTGAATCGTCCCTTGTGAGGGTACAATGGGTTCAGTATGAGGAAAAACTGAGGTTTGATGTTGTTGTTGACTCTTGGGTGGTGCATTTGCTGTCCAAATCGGAGCATTGACTTGTTGATAACCTGACTGCATCTGGCTTTGTTGCACGTTGTGTTGCATTCCATATTGTGCAGCACTCATGAAAACAACAACCTTGTGATGTAAAGCAAAATAAAATATGCTAAAAGTATATCAATTGGATTTGTTTTTATAACCAAAGAGGTCACAACTCAGCTCAGGGCCGGATTACAGCTAAGCATATGCCAACCTTAGTGCCCCCGAACTTTCCACTGGCATAATGTATAATCTAACACAACCCCTTAATGCTAAAACTCAATATGTTTTATTGCCTTAGCATGTATAAATGAATCCTATGGCATCTATTAATGTTTTATTGCATTTTTCTACATTTTTGGGGGATTTTTGGTGTATTTTAGAGCCTAATATCTGGCTGATAAAATAATTGCCTAATGACCGGAGTTTTGTGGAGACCCCGTGCCCCTTGATGCCCTAAGCACATGAGTATTTTGCCTAAGGGTTACTCCGGCACTGACTTAACTATATTCCTTTGTATAAACAACAACAGTTATACTATAGTGTTAAACATTGTATGTTAAAATTACATTGAAATATTCTATTGTTTTTTGCTTTTTTAAATGGCGTTGTTTGTTAGAAACTTATTAAATAATAAAAAATATAAAAACCCCAACAAAATACCACACCGTCATAACAGTTCTAACATCTAATTGAAAATCGTAGATACGGAGAAAAACTGGAAACCCCCAATACACATATACTTAACCGCTCACTCTCCTAACTTGAACATAGACACTTAAAAAAATTGCCGGGTTAAACTAGTTTTAAGCGAGGTAATATTTTTCCTCAGTGATTTTGCTTCCATTACATTTTGCCTATCATTTTGGAATATGTGCTGGGTTTAGACTTCTAATGTTCGACCATTCGATGCATTTTAAATCCCATTGAAACCCATATAAATTTTGTTTTAAATTTTTAACTCGAATTATCACAAATATCATTAAAGTTTTACACCCGAACTGCCAGAAATTTAGGAACACTTACTTCTTTTAGTAAAACAGTCATGATATGCTTTCAAAGGCAGTATTATTAATGTACTGTTCATTCAAAATGATTATATGCTGAAAAGGGGATTATATTTGATCGTGTGAGGAAATATAATTCCATATTGAATTGCATATTGTCATTTCCTTGCATTTCATTGGGCAAAACAGATGATTCCTTCTTAATCTTACACCCAATATTACATTTTGCAATTCAGTTGTTTTAAGAGCTTATTTTTTAAATTAGGGAGAAGGTTTTAACTTTTCTTAATCTTCGCCGCCACGATATAACTGAAATATTGTTGAAAGTGGCGTTAAAAACCATACTCCCCTATGTTATATATGGACGTTATTGTGCGTTGCAAGTGTAGTTTGGGAATTAGTTAGATCGAAAGTTGAAGTGTGTCGTAGGAAAAACGTGATGGGTATTGGCGGTAGAATACGACGATTCCTTGATAAGACGTTCTCCTGACTTGGAGGAAGAATTCGTACCACCAATCACGTGACTTCATAAAAAATCTATGCATTTTTTGCAGTAGACACTGCAGATAGAAATGGATTGAGGAGAACGATCTCAAATGTCATCCAACAAATATTGGTACGTGGTTCCATGGTGTACATCTGACAGCAGGAAGAAACCCAATCTAGAAAAATATGTAACATTTATCCCATTAGACCACATGCCATTTTGAACACAAGATGCCTATGATTTAGTCACGTGATGATGGAAGTCACATGACGGTATTATCTGAATACCAGTATCCCGGAACCGACATATTGATTATTGAGATTAAGAACTAAGTGTTGTATACAATTGTGGATATATCGAATATAGTTGTGAAAGTATTGATTGATGGTTACTGTACAAATATCATTGTATATATAAATATATGTAAATAGTTATTATCGTATTGTTCAATGTCATAACAGTGGTGGCAGTGACGTACCTACGCGATGCTGAGAATGTAAGCCATAATATTGTCCTATGAAAATGTGTCCGATTGTATCTTTTTCAAATGAAAAATCCCCAACAGACCAAAAGAAGTCACCTCTGCGATTTATTACGTCCTCGGACTTTATCATAGAAAACAATTGTAACAGAGGACAATATTTCACCGCGTATACTATTTAATCCTACAAGAACGCCTTTTGTGTATTTGATTGCTGACTCCAGGCCCAATAATTTTAATGCCGAAAATTGTATAAAAAGAGGGGCTACATTTGCGATGAATTTTTATCGAAATTGGACACTGCTAAATTGTGTGCTAGGTTTCCGATTATAATTAAAATTGCGTGTGGGATTAACGATTTCACAGAACTTATTAAAAACCAGCATGGCGAAAAAGAACTAAAGTAGTTTGTAAAGACTGGGGAGAAAGTCTTTGAGGGCTTGCTAGAATCTAAAAAAGCAATAAAAACAAATGCCCTTCCGCACTGGTGGGGTTTATCACAGTAGCACCACTAAGTTTTAAAATCTATCACGATTATTGTAAGAGTTAAAGAGCTCTGAAATTCCCTACACAAAGTGAGGAGACTTATTTTTTTTCCAAACAAAGATAGATACTGAAATTGACACGTAGAATAGTTTAATTAAATTCGAAAATTGTAATAAGCAAGAAGGACACACTAAAGGCTGTATCACCATATCGAGTCATAATTATGTATGCCGACAATCAAAGCGCAAAAACAAGAGTGGTAAATTTCGAGTGGTGGTAAAAAACGATTTCAGACAATTGAATGACTGTTTACACGCAACTTCTGATTGGAAGCATACATGCTTTAATCAATTTATCGAGATAGTGCGTGCTGAAATCAAATTTATTATAACTGAAAAACTAGAGAGAACATCTACTGACGAGGATTGTACAGCACCAGAAACTGAGAATAAAGAGACCATTAACTGTCGTAAAGTAGTGAAACGACACAATCCATTAGACAGTGATAGCGAAACAGAGGCTTGGGATTTCAAACGTCATATTGTATCCTTAAAATAAATAAATTAGATTCATTGATATATAGTTTTGTCGGGGAAGGAAGTTTGTATCTTATTCCGAGAGCAACAGGTGGTAGCTCTAGGAATTCTAATAGTTATAACTACCTCATTTGACATAACATCATACATAATTTACATTTGTACTGTCTGTTACTTATTGTGTTTAAATTTTCCTTATCTTTTTTCTCTCAGATAAGTATATATTTAGACGATGTCGAGGGATGAGTCAAATGGACCTGAGGCAGCTCCAGTTGCTGGTCTTAAACGACCAGTAGTAATGCCAGTCACCTATAATGGGGAAGACGAATGGCGAGATTGGTTGTTCCAGTTCGAGAGTTGTGCCGAATTGAACGATCCAACTAAATGCAAGTTTGTATTTGTACGCTTAAAGGTTAAGCATTAGGAGATTTAGATCAGGATACAAGAACGGGTGGGAAAAGCTCAAAGACGAATTAACAAGTCGATTTGATGCTACAACAAGACCTGATCTTTACAAGTCAGAATTCATGGGCAGGCGGAAAAGAGATTTTGAGACATATCTTGAACTAGGCAACTCTATTCGTTCACAGGCTCGCACGGCATACCCCTCACTTACAAGCAATGTCAGAGATGAACTTGCTAAAGATCAGTTTTTAAAGAAAAGTGAACTTACTTTGAGAGTTAGACGCGCTAATCCAAAAAGTTTGGATCAAGCAATAAGAATGACACTTGAGTGGGAAGCTGTGGAACAGGATGTTAGAGGGAAAAATTACATTCTAAAAAATCAGTAGCAGCAGCTGCAAGTGACGATTATGGGGCGTGTGCCAGAGTCACTCAGAAAAGTGACAAATCCGATCAATTAATAGACCTGATGACTGAGATATTAAAAGAAATGAGGGAAGACCGTCAGTTTAGAAGTCAATCGAGACATGATCAAAGAGGGAGAGGAACAGAAGACACAAGGTACAGAGGAAGTGGGGGTACAGAAGCAAGGTGTTGGACATATCAGTAGGTACTGTCCTCAAAAAGCTGTCAATGAATGCTATTATTGTGGAAAAACTGGGCATTTTAGTAGGTCATGCCCAGATTTCAGAAGAGGGGGAAACTAGCATGGGCTGATGTGGAGGGTCACACATCAGCCAGGAGAAACGGCCCTCAAGAGGATATCACGAAAGAAGAATCATTTGAATGCTAGGCCCTAGGATTGTCAATAACTTGCATGGGTTCTGTTGAAGGTAATTTAGTAGAAATGCTTGTTGACACTGGGAGTGTATATACCCCCATATCAGCGAAGAATTATGGACAACCGTTTGCACAGCAACTAGGAAAACCCATGGACAACGGTATGCAGCAGGTTGCAGCAATACCTTGCCCATGGATTTGAATTCGAAAAATGCAATCAGTCAATCATGTCTGCAAACGGAGAACCCATCTCGATTTTAGGCACAGTTGATCTATGTATATATGTTGGCCGGGTGGGAAAAAGACTATATTGGTAGCCAAGGATTTGCCACAAAGTTGTATTTTAGGTGTTGACTTCATGAGGGCCAACGGGCTCATAATAGATTTTAATTCATTGTTACTCAAGTCGTAGGAAGAAAATGTTCCCTTGAAAACAGAAAACAGGAATGTAACCTTCCGAGTAACTCTTGCACGGACTGTAGTGATTCCTCCAAGTCATGCGATGGAATTTGAGAGGCGTTTACAGGTGAAAGACAGATCAAGGGACCTACAAAAATTAACCGGTTTAGTTGAACCAACAAAACGATCATTGAAGGGAAAGCCAGTTTTGCTTGCTCGAACTTTAGTAAGATCAGACATTTTATTTGTTCCTTTGAGGATATCTAATTTTGATAATGTACAAGAACACAAATATTGGATTGTTTCACAGTATTTTCCAAGACAATAGCAGAGAAGGCATTGTTTGTGGTACAAAGAGTTGCAAAATACGGAATACAGAAGACTTAATTAAGGAGATGAACGTTGAGAGTGATTCATAGTCAGAATATCAAAATCATAAATTTACTAATCTCATTGAGAAATATTCAGATATATTTTCAACAGGCCCATCTGATGTGGGTAGGACATCGATTATAAAACACCAGATTGTGACAGAGAGTCAGCTGTTTAGACAAGGGTGTCGCCGGTTTCCATTGTATAAACAAAATGAAATCAAGACTCATGTGCAAGACATGCTCTATCGCGGGGTAATACAGCCTTCCTGTAGCCCTTGGGCATCGCCTGTCGTGGTTGTTCCAAAGAAGGACGATAGCACTAGATTCTGCGTCGACTACAGGAAGTTGAACACAATGACTAAGAAAGACGCTTACCCCCTCCCATGAATTGATCAGACATTGGATGCTTTAGCCAACGCAAAAATATTTTCTTCAATCGATCTAATAGGTGGATATTGGCAAATTGAATTAGACCCCCGCATAAAGAAAAGAGTGCCTTCACAACAAGCTGTGGGCTTTATGAATTCCACGTCATGCCATTTGGACTATGCGGTGCTTCAAGTACTTTTCAGCGTCTGATGGAGACAGTCCTAGCCGTGTTGCAGTGGGAAATATTCCTTGTGTACCTTGATGATGTTATTATTTTTAGTGACACATATGAGGAGCATTTATAGAGGTTAGAGGGGGTTTTCACACGGATACGGGAAGCTGGGATGAAAAAATTAAAACCAAACAAATGCCAGTTCCTAAAACCAAAGATCCATTGTTTAGGACATGTAATTTCACAACAAGGTGTGGAACAAGATGAAAGAAAGGTTAAGGCTGTGATGGACTGTCCATGAATTCTGTTGAGTTACAACAATTTCTTGGATTTGCGATATACTACAGAAGGTTCGTCAACAGGTTTCCAGATATTGCAGCTCCATTGTACAAGCTAACACAAAAACAAGTTCCATAATTATCGTTGGAACCAAGTTTGTGAGGATGCTTTCCTAACACTAAAGCATCACTTAACCAGCGCCCCAATTCTTGCCTTTCCAAGAAGAGACTGTCAGTTTTTGATCGATACAGATACAAGTGAATATGATATAGGAGCAGTCCTATCACAAGTACAGGAGGGTACAGAGAGAGTTGTAGCATACGCAAGTAGATCACTGACAAAAGCTGAAAGGAATTCTTGTACTACAAGGCGGGAACTGCTGGCTCTAGTATTTTCATCAAGCAATTTAGGCATTACCTATATGGAAGTAAATTTGTGGTAAGAACTTATCACAAGGCTTTACAGTGGTTGTTTTCCATTAAGGAACCTGAGGACCAAATAGCAAGGTGGATTACACAGTTATCTGGGATCGACTTTCAGATCAAACACAGAGAAGGGAAGAAATATCAGAATGCTGATAGGATGTCACGAATCCCTTGTCGTCAGTGTGGGAACAATACTAATGATGGTGATCTGAATGTTGTATCTGGTATAACAGTCAGGGAGCTTGATGAAACAAAAGATAGAACCAAGATGTTTGACAGGCCAGTTGACAGGGGGACAGCAGGTGGCACTCCCCAGTTAGCTTGTCTTGTCAGACAAAAGAAGATGGAAACAAAGTGTTGGAAATAAGTAGCCTTCAAAGGCAGGATCCAGTTCAGTGCTTCAAGAAGTCATTGGTTGAATAAGAAAGAAGGAAAGACCATCCCTGAGATACACAGAGGAAATGAGTCCACAGGTAAAAGACCTTTGGTCTAAATATGAACAATTAACCTTAAATGATGACACATTGTATCTTTTGTGGGAGAACAAGAATGGTGAGATTGTTCAGCCTAAGTTGACATTACCAAAAGATTTAGTCAGAGGTGCGATGTACGAACTGCACGGCTCGCCTACAGGAGGTCATTTGGGTATCGCTAAAACTTATTCAAAGATGATGGATAGATTGTATTGGTTCGAAATGAGAAGAGATGTAGAGAATTATGTTAGAAATTGTCATATATATGAATCACGGAAAAATCCAGTGAAAACTAAAGATCGCCACTTCATCCTCATAGTTCTGGGGCACCATTTGAGAAAATTGCAGTTGACATTCTAGAAGTACCAATGTCTGACAAAGGAAACAGATACATAATGGTGATTATTTTACAAAGTGGGTGGAAGTGTTTCCGTTGAAGTCTCACACAGCAGTTATTGTGGCTGAAATGTTAGTGGATCGATTTATCACACGGTTTGGAGCACCCTTCCAGATTCACAGTGACCAAGGGCCTGAATTCGGGTTCAAACTTGTGAGTGAAGTATGTAAGCTACTTGGAGTTGATAAGACGCGTACAACCAGTTATCACCCACAATCTGATGGGCAAATGGAATGTTTTAACCGGACACTTTTATCAATGTTAAGCAAATACGTACACGAAAACCAAAGGGACTCGGACCTTCACTTACAGAAGATGGTAATGGCATATAGGACAGGTAAACATGAGACAACACAATATACGCCAGCATACCTACTGTTCGACCGGGAGCTCAGACTTCCAGTTGATGTGATGTATAAGCTACCGGAAAATTATGAAATCCCTGTTAAGTTTGTTGCTGAAATGCGGGATCGATTCCATCGGGACTATGAAATGGCTAGAAAAAATATAGGATTTACCCAGAAGACAATGTTCAACTACTATAACAGGAAGGTACACGGCCATTCTTTTGAGGAGGGTGATAGAGTGTGGTACTTTGAACCAAGGGTAAAGAAAGGGAGGTCAACAAAATTAAATAAGCCATAGAAGGGTCCATTTGTAGTCAAAAAGAGGATTTCTGATCTGATATATAGAATCAAGATGGAAGGGAGTCGTTATAGGAAGGTAGTACATTTTAATCAACTGAATAAGTACAAATGCAACGTTGAGATCTGGCAATAACCTGCAAGGACAACATTCAGCAGGACAAGATCAGTGAATCAACAAATACTACTGTGAAACGTGATCTGGGTACAGACGTTCAGGAGGACTACTTCCTTGATTATGATTATTCAGATCAGGGATCAACCACCCCGATGGTGACATCATGAAATGTTTCCTGTCTCCGCCTCCTACACCGAAATTAGAAGAGACAATTTAGTTCAGGAGAAGAATGAACACCTGGATAATAACGTACAGCAAGTAGTTACTGAGGAAGACGAGGAAAAACAACAGAACGACGCGGAACAACAACATAACGACACTATTGTTCAGGCTACAGAAAGGGACTCACACCAAGGAACTAGACGCTCTACACGGAACAGAAGATTACCAGTGCGCTTTAAGGACTTTGTTGTAGAAGTTGATCACGAGCTCGAATAACTTTATATTTTCTTGTGAATTATGTACTTTCTCGAACAGACTAACTTTCGCTTAAGAGGGGAATGGTGTTATATATAGACGTTATTGTGCGTTGCAAGTGTAGTTGTGGGAATTAGTCAGACCGGAAGTTGAAGTGTGTCGTAGGAAAAACATGATGGACATTGGCGGTAGAATTGATTATTGAGATTGAGAACTAAGTGTTGTATACAATTGTGGATATATCGAATATAGTTGTGAAAGTATTGATTGATGGTTACTGTACAAATATCATTGTATATATAAATATATGTAAATAGTTATTATCGTGTTGTTCAATGTCATATCACCTACAACCCATATTCTTCATATCTAAAAACAAATATCATTTACCTGAGATGTATAAAGTTGGGAACAACAACAGCTATATGATGCCGTTACAATGGCCATAATCATCTCGATCGAACCAAAAACAGCAAGGCAAATTGACACGGTCAGCACAGGTGTATTATCATCGTAAGCACCATACTTAATAAAAGATGAAAGTCTATTTGACATATTTTAGCTTCGACATCAAATGCACAAGTTTATAAAATGTTTTATTAAACCTCAGTGGTGTTAAATACATATACATTTTATATATGATTGTACGAAGTGCCGATTTTATTTTAGCATGATCTTGTTAGGTAGGAACGTGCACGTGTGTAGCGATTTTCTAATATTAGTCTTTTTTTTTAGTATTTGTTTTTTTTTTTTGCTTTTTTTTTTCTTTGTGTTTTGTTTTGTTTTGTGTTTGCCTTTTGTTTTTTGTTTAATTTTTTTCTTTTGGTTGTGAGTTGGAGGCTGAAGGGTGTTCATTTGATCATTTTGACATTATAAAAGTTCCCCCCTCCCCGTGTAGTGGATGCACAATATATGGTGGAAAATATCACAATGATTCCACAGAAAGTCTGCCATCGTGAATTAATGTAGTATGGTTGATCAATTGTGACAATGTCTAATGTTGTTGTCACAGCCTCTGGAGGGGAAAGGGGGATGTTTAACGCCAATTGTAACTATATGTCATTTATATCATGTCGGTCAGTTTTATTGGTGGAGGAAATCAGAGAAAACCACTGACCTGTCGCAAGTCATTGACAAACGTTATCACATAATGTTGTATCGAGTATACCTCGCCTCAGGGAGATTCGAAATCATAACGTTAATGGTGATTGACACTGATTTCATAGGTAGATATAATTCCAACAACAACATGACCATCACACCCCCTTTGAGTGAGTGAGTGAGTGAGTGAGTGAGTGAGTG
>MJUT01044484.1:94102-111226 GCA_002080005.1 Gigantidas platifrons | reverse complement strand
TATGTCATAGACATTCACATTATTTCTGACTGATTTATTGTTGGTTGTTTTACGTCCAGCTGCAAATATTCCAGGAACATTTCAATCTGATTAAAATCACATTTCTCACTTGCTCCACTTACTGGTATGTGTGGAGTGTGAAATAGGAGAAAACACAATTACGTATCACATGCTGGTAACCCTATACTACCGTTCAATGAAAATGGCTAATAGGAGACAATGATATGAACTGATCCCGCTTTATTTACTACGAATAATCCGATTGGTGGTAAAAGGTCATAACCCGTATTTATGGTGAAAAGTTTGAAGATACCAATAGGGTAATCAGAGATGGACAGAGGCGTAGGAGTGGGCATATTTTTCCCACCTTGCCACACGTACCCCTATGCCCCTGGTGGAATATCCATTACGAACCATTAATGACACTTGTTCACTTACCCATCCCGACAATGCTGCACTGACTATATACATAATGAACGAAAGCGTACCATTGCTTTTTTTCTCTTGTACAACCATAATTTCCATAATATCCATCATATCCATAATATCCATAATAATTATTGTAGTCACACTGTCTGTTCATGTCTTCAGCACTCAGGACAGCCCCAACGACACATAGGATACCACATATTACACATAACCCAATATGGAGGCCTCCAAATATCTTCAATGTTCTAATACAGGACAGTCTGTGTTCTGATGTTATCTGGCCATCACTCACAATTGGACCTACTCTTCTATGGATATTCATACTCAATATTTTCTGTATGGAATAGATAAAAAAATGTAAAAAGTCACATTTTCTATCATTTTTATCTTATAACATTAATATCATAAATGGATACACAAAATACAAATGGGATTCATTTCAAATATAAGAGAAAACATAATGGGAAAGGTGTAGTTGAAATGCATTTTATAATATATGTCTATTTAATAATTTTTTAGAGAGAAAGAGAGGGAAACCAGTGGTTTTCTCCGGGTTCTCCGGTTTCCTCCACCAATAAAACTTATCACCACGATATAATTGAAATAATGTTGAAAGTGGCGTTAAACAAGCCATACTCCTAACCCTATTGATTGTTTTAATAATTGTGAAGATTGAAAACTAGTTTACTGTGATTAAAATAGTGTGGCGTTAAACACCATGAACCTAAAACATAACCCCCAGAGAAAGGCCACCCGAACGCAAAAATAGTACAAATGCAACACAACAGAAGAGAACATAGGACGACATGTACTCCTACAACAGAGTAAAATCTAGAAGTTTTAACCAACAGCACCATTGAATCCTAAAAATAGACATAAGGTATCAATAACCTTTCACCTCGTCTATCCACAAGTACAGCTATTTAAGGCATAAGTAAATATAAGTATAGATATATGAAATGAGATTATTTTGTGCTAAAACAACGCAACCTGTCTAAACCAAACGGCATTCCGATTAACTATAGTGTTTGGAATAGACAGGTTTTTGTTTTAAACAGGCTAAACTAACGGCTTCACTGTATATATATATATATGTGTTGGTTCATTCTTTAATGACCAATATCACTACTTATTTCTAATGATATAAGTAGTGATATTGGTCATTAAAGAATGAACCAAAAAATATATATACAGTGAACTTAAAATCATTTGAAAAGAAGGGTTTATCAACAAAGTATTATGAAGAACAATTTTCAGAAAGCTCATAACATCTCTAGGAGCAGCTTACTTCAGTACAAAGAAAAACAGAAATGTAAAAGAACCCCTTGTCTGAGAAACAGCTTCAACACCATTCGTAGGCATTGAACATCCGTCGAAAAAAATTCCAAACTGTCCAAAGTCTTTCCTGAGCCTCCCATGGTTGCCTTCAAACAACCAAACAGTCTGCGAAACCTTTTGGTGCGGGCAGACATTTCAAAGCCTAACACAACTATAGGCAAGAATAACTCCTGTGGAGACAAGCGCTGCAAATGTTGTAGACATATGCAACACTCGTCATCGTATACCAGTAAGGTCACCGGCAAACAGTACAAACTATTTTGTACTGTTAATTGCAAGAGTGCAAATGTTATTTACATTCTTGAGTGTTCCGTTTGTGGCCTCCAATACGTTGGCGAGTTTAAGCAGCCCTTCCACAAACGCCTTAATGGACACAGGAGTGACCTTACAAAAAAGTAATTTCTTCCTGTGAGCCAGCACTTCAGACTGTCTGACCACAGTCTCAAGGATTTCAACAGAATGAAAGTCTTCATCATTTAACAGAACTGTCTGTGGAGTGTTTTTCAACGTGAGAATCGGGAAAGATTTTGGATTAAAGAATTCCGTGTTTTACATCCGGACAGTATTAACAGAAAACAATAGGTTTTTATCTATATTTTCTTTCACAGTGTTTATAGTTAACGGATATTTTACTACTGTCACAAAGTTAAGGATTTGTGCTCACCACCTTTTATTAACGATAATTCTTAACATTCTCAAATGCGTCACACTTTACCAGGTGACAATTATACCATCCTATCTTCACACCGTATATTTCAAACAAAAGAACTGTCCTTTATTGGATCTGGGAGGCTTCTTTTTCCGCACGAGTACACAGGTGAAGGTCGAGACGCCGAAGTCGTCGAGGCCTTTATCTGTGTACGTGTGCGGAAAAAAGAAGCTTTCCATATTCTATAATGCTCAGTTCTTTTGTTTGAAATGTCCGGTATCTAACTTGTACAATAATTGAACTTGTAAATAAAATGAAATATGCATGATTTTGGTTTTTCACTTTTTTTTTCTTTTTTTTTTTGCTTTGTACAGAAAATTAATTTATATTCTAAAGGAACACCTGACCTGCATCAAGGGGGAAATTATACATGGAAAATTTTATTCAAATCTAGTTATGTGCATTTCAATTTTATCGCAATAATCGAACCAGTAACAAAATCTACACTCAAAGATGCATTTTTTGTATTGCAATCTTACATTGTTAATAAATGAAATTAAAAATCTACAAGCAATTAATTTTTGAAACTTATTCTCCGTTAGTCGCCTATCCACAAATGATATCTTATACGAAAAAAATCTGGGTTAAAATGGATTATTGCGTCGTAAATATAATCTCTTTGAAGTCGAACTATTGTTACTGAGTCGATATTGGCGATATGCAAATAATGTAAACAGTCAAGTACGTGTGTTTTGTACGTGATATCCCATTCGAATACACCTTGATAGTTATGAATAGGCTCAAGGTCAAATTAGAGAGCCCCGACATAATTTAATCGCGGTCGGACAAGGCACAAGCTGGATACCAAAATTAGTTACCGGGAACTTTTTAAGCATGTTGAATTTAATCGTTACTAGTTTTATTAACCATGACACTTTAAACGGCAACCGAAAAGGGGTGCTCGACTACTGGTCTGTTTTATTTACATCGTCTGTAGTAACTATATAATAGGTATAGAAGACGATATAAATCAAACAGACCAGAAGTCGAACACTCATTTACCTTGACCGTTTAAAGGGTCGTGGTTAATAAAACCAGTAATGAATATAATCATCAGACGTAAAAAGTGGCCGGTAACTAAATTGGGAGGCCAGTTTTATGAATAGCTTTGCTGGGGGTATTGTTGTACAAAACATAATACAATGTGGCTGTGGTGAGAAGAAGATATATATTACAACGGTATTTTTTTTATAGTATTATACAATCACAATGTAATGATTTTTGAGATGGGGATTTATAAATCAAAGTAACTAGTATTAACCGAGACGAAGTTGAGTTGAATAAAAACGTACATATCTAATTCAGTACACACGGTGCGTTACTGGAATAACCATCATCAGGTACGTTCATAATCAATGATTGGAAAGCTAAATAAATCAAGTCTTTGTGAGCAAGTAAACCAAAGGACATAAACATTTTAATCAAAGGACATAAACATTATAACCAAAGGACATAAACATTATAACCAAAGGACATGAACATTATAACCAAAGGACATAAACATTATAACCAAAGGACATAAACATTACAACCAAAGGACATAAACATTGTAACCAAAGGACATAAACATTATAACCAATGGTCGCCTATGTTTGAGGGAAGAGAACTTTAGTTGAAATCAGAAGTCATCAATTGTTTAACACGATCCGTTGGGTGTTTTTCCAAAAAGATAAACATCAAATTTTGTTTTTGTTTCAATATCTGTAATGTTAGTTTTTTTCCTGTTCTATAGACTTTGGCGCTATGCCAGCTGTTCATTTTGGCTCTGTTATATTCACCAGTGCAGCATGTTTTTGGCTCTGGTTTACTAAAATTTAATTTAATAATTGTAATTTATTACATAAGAAATATTTTCAAGTATTTTCATTGGTTAAGACCCTTTAATTTGTAAAACCATTAATCTTGGTATCCTGCACCGAAAAGTCCTATTGACTCGCTTTTCGCTTGATTAATTTCATATTGACTCACTTTCACTTTCGTTTTCCAAATGTGATCTATTTTTAAACCAACGTGTTTTCCATTTGTTTTCATCCAATCAGCAAGCACATTCTTTAAAAAATTATCCAATCAAAATCTGCGTCACAATTTTTTTTTAAAGTTCAACATTTCAAATTTTTAAAAAAGTATTTTATTTCAGAAGTTTCAAAAAATTTCAAAATTTCAAAAATTTCAAAAAAAATCAAAATTTTCACAAGATTACAAAATTTTCATAAGATTTCAAAATTCTAAAATTAAATCTTTTTTTAAAGTTCAAAATTTCAAAGTTTTCAAAAAATTTCAAAAATTTCAGTTTTCATAAAATTTAAAAATTTTAGCATTTAAATAATAATATTGAAAAACATATTGTAATATAAAAATTAAGGACTTTTTACTCTGGATTGCCTGTAATTCATAATTTTGGTACTTTTAACATTAACTATGGTGCCCTTCCAAAGTGACAATTTTTTACACTCTTATAATTGTTGTACACATGTTTTCATGTCTAATTTGTTTATTAAACTTGTTACATGCTTATTGAATTTCATTCAAATTTTAATTATGGTTTGGTAAAAATAATTATGTAATAAAACAATTACAGTCTTTAGTAGATGTCGATATGAGATTAATGGACCGCAGAAACCAATATCGACCTCGGCCAAAGTCCTCGGTCGATATTGGTTTCTTTGGTCCATTAATCTTCATATCGACTTCTACAAAAGACTATAATTGTATATTATTATATAGATAGGTGTGAATTATGGGGATTTATCCGTGAAATAAATTCTGGTATCTCACATGTGAAATATCAGTTTTTTCCCGCCGGAACTACTTTTACACAACTATAAGTGTGGTGGTTACGTCCCCTGTTGTGTTACTGTGAATACACATACTATTATTAACTGAAAAAAAATCCGCGAAATGTTATTGACGTCTTTGGCACATAACCAACATGACGTCATAGACGTCATATGAAGATTGATTGGTTGGTTGGTGTTTAACGTCTAGCGAGCAATTTTTCAGCTATAATCGGGACGAGAACATTTAAACCTTTAAACGCCACGGGACTCGAAACAAGGAAAGATGATGGGTAGGGACGGATAATTTAGCCAGTGCAACAGGTCTACTATGGACCACTCATCATGAGCATAATGAGCTGTTACACTGGGTTCTTTAACGTGCGAAGAGGGTGGCAATCTCTCAACACGTGACCTCGGTTTTATTTACGTCTCATCCGAAGGACCGGTTGGTTGTGAATTCATGTATCCCGCACAACCGACGGACGCCCCTTCAAGCCGAAGAAGCTATGGGTCCCATTTCTATACCCTGGGGTTCCCGCGGGGTTGACCCCTTTTAGAGGACTAGTGCCTCTAGGGCGGCGAAACCTGGTTCCTATTCTACCCCCGGCACACCCTCTCGGAGGGGGGTTGTAAAATAAAGGAAACATTAAAAAAATAAAAACTATACATCTAGAACATATGTTATATAACTATATTTTTGCATATAAATCAATTTCTTTTAAAAATTACAAAATTGTGTCGCCTGCGACATTTGTAAATAAATTAGATAAACTGTTGGCATTGTAGAATGTCTGCCGAACATCGGCAACATCCACACAAGCAATCAAGACATGTTTTAATGAAAAATTAGAATTACACGGAATACATTCCAGTCGTTCCTCATTATTTAACAAATAGCTATGAGTAAGTCTACTATGACCAATACGACATCTTGTCAATACTACCTGTTCCTTCCTATTATGACCGTAAGAACAAGGAGTCTTTCCAACTAGGGAATGCATCTCGTGTAATTTGCTATGAATTTACTGGTCCCAGCTATCTTGCCAACGTTTTAAAATATATTTCAATATAAAAGGTTTAAAATCTGTATAAGGTATAGAACAATTGGATGCAGGATCATCCAATGCGTTCATGGCTTCCCGGTCAACGACTGTGTTCCCATGGATACCTATATGACTAGGGATCCATGTGAAAATTACATGTTTACCAATAGCAACAAGGCTTTTATAAATTTCAACAATTCTTAAAATAAATAGGTTTTGAGTTTTACAACTCTCAATTGCCAACAGGCAAGAAAGAGAATCGGAACAGATCATGAATTTACTCTTTTCATAAGAGGCAACGAACTTCAAAGCAAGAAGCATTACATTAGCTTCTGCACTGAAGATCGAACTGGCAAATGGTATTCGAACTGAATAGACCGGCTGTCCAAAAACAGCTGCCGACGCTACTCTATCACCATCCTTTGAACAATCAGTATGTATTGCAGAGTATTCAGATGTTACCGATCTAATTTCAGCAAAATGTTGCTGAATTAGTAAAGGGTTTGTTTCTGATTTTTTGTGTTGTGTAAGTTCAAAATTAAAAGTAAGTTTTGGATTTAACCATGGAGGGTTTTCAGGAATTACAATAGGTGCTATGTCATCCAAATTTATATCAGAATTTTCAAAGTGTGATTTTACTCGGAGTCCAAAAGGTTGAATTGTATTGGGTTGTTTATCTTAAACGTTTTCATATAGAGGATTTGAAGGATAAGCCTTCAATTTGGTTGCATACTGCATACCAAATTGGATATGTCTGTTTTCAAGGGAAGGCTCGTTTGCTTCAACATACAAACATATAGACTTCTGAACGCTCCAAGTGAGAGTCGTAATCCTTGACGATGGACTGTATCTTGCAACTTGATATACCATGGACGGGCTGAACCGTAAACGATACATCCGTAATCCAATTTTGATCGAATCAACGATCTATATAAATTTAATAAAACTGTGTTATCCGCACCACAGTCGGTACTGGATATAACTGTTAAAATATTAAGAGCTTTAAAGCTCTTATTTTTGAGCATTTTAATATGGGGTAGAAAGGTGAGTTTACTATCAAAAAGGAGACCTAAAAATTTAGTTTCTGGGACTATTTTTATAGGGGAATTGTATAATTCTCACTCCGGGTCTGGATGGAGTCCTCTTTTATTACAAAAGTGCATCCTTACAGTTTTTGAGCTTGAGAATTTAAATCCATTCTCCATTGCCCATTTTTATATCTTATTTAGACATAGTTGTAATTTTCTGTCAATGGTGTTCATATTCTTGCCCCGATAACATATCAGGAAGTCATCCACATAGAGAGAACCCTCAATGTTATCTTTTAAAACTTTAGCAAGACTGTATATTTTTTTACTAAATAATATAACAGAGAGAATGCTTCCCTGGTGAACTCCCATATCTTGTTCCTTAATGTCAGAATAGGTTGAATTAACTCTGACATTAAATTCTCTGTCAGATAGAAAATTTGAAATAAAATAAGGTAGATTACCTTTCAACACCATATCAAAGAGGTCTTTTAAAATGCCATATTTCCATGTTGTGTCATATGCTTTTTCTAAATCGAAAAAGATAGACACAGCATGTTCCTTTTTGGCAAACGCGTTTCGAATAAAAGTTTCAAAACTGACCAGATGATCTAAAGTGTTTCTACCTTGACGGAATCCACACTGTATATTGGACAAGAGTCCATTGGATTCAAGAAACCATACAAAGCGAGCATTGATCATCCGTTCCATGGTTTTACACAAGCAACTAGTTAGTGAAATAGGCCGATAATTCGACGGTTCGGAATGATCTTTACCAGGTTTTGGAATAGGAATGACATTAGCTAATATCCAAATTGACGGCAAGTCGCCTGTTTCCCAAATGTCATTCATGAGATCTAAAAGAGTTTGGAGTGCCGATTCCGGAAGATGTTTGAGAAGCTGGTAATGGATATCGTCGGGGCCACATGCAGTGGCATGTGCCTTATCCAACGATTATCTCAATTCATCTAACGAAAACGGGCGATTGTATTCCTCCAAATTCTTTGACTTAAAATTCAGCTTAGTTTTTTTCTTTTTGCTTTTCAGATATTTGAAATTCTGGATGGTAATTTTGGGTAGAAGAGTTTTTTGAAAATGTTTGGCCTAATTTATTTGAGATGTCCTGTTCAGATGTTAAAGTGTCCTGTCCATCTTTTAAATGATGGACGTTTGTTTTATTATTTTTGCCTGTAAATGTTTGTACCACATTCCAAACCTTATTCATCGGTGTATGGCAATTTAATTTCGAAACAAAATTACGCCAGGAAGTGCGCCGATGTTGTTTCAATATCCTTCGAGCTTTCGCCCTGAAGATGCGGAAATTGACGAGGTTGTCCGATGTAGGATGTTTTCCGAACCGTCGTTCGGCCTTTTGCGATTTTTGATGGCATCTTTGCAATCATCATTAAACCATGGTTTTCCTGGGTCCTGGGTGTTTTGAATTTGACGAGGTCTTTGGAATAGTCTCATCAGCTACCGATATTACTGTTTCGTTAAACTTCAAAATTGGATCGGTGGAATTTAGGATCATTTCCGTTTGAAGTTTTTCCCTGCATATCTGTTCGTACAGGGGCCAGTCAGCTTTGCCAAATTTATACTGTGTAGGTCTTTCACCTACAGTAGAATGTAAGCTTTCTATGATAATGGGAAAATGATCACATCCACAGAGATCATCATGGACTTTCCATAAGAAATCTAGAAGAAGAGATGGATCAGTAACAGTAAGATCAATAACTGAATAAGACCCATTCCCAGGATGTAAATATGTATCAGTACCGTCCTTAAAGATGCATAATCCCTCCTGGGAGATAAAGTTTTCAAGTTTTTTGCCTTTGTCGGTGGTTGTTTTACTACCCCATAAGGGGTTATGTCCATTGAAGTCGCCCACGATGATGAACGGGACAGGTAATTGATCAGCTAAATTTTTGATTTGGACTAAACCGAGTGCTGAATTTGGTGGTATATAAACCGAACATCAGGTTATTGTTTTATCTAAAGTGATGCGTAAAGCAACAGCCTGTAGATCTGTGTTGAGATTAACATAACTATATAAAATGTTATCTCGAACGAAGATTTTGAGCCGCCTGCAGCTCGGTCATCCTCATCTACATAAGTGCTGTACACGGAATAATGTTTTAAGGATATTGTATCACTTTTTTTTAAATGAGTTTCTTGAAGACAAAAGGCAATTGGTAGGAAGGCTTGTACCAGTAAGGTGATTTCAATAAAATTAACCTTAAGACCTCGACAATTCCATTGGATAATGTTGTTAATTTTGGGGGCCGAATGGCGGAATGCTCTGGAGGTTTCCGACGAGATCTACTCCGCCGATTTCCTTCGGGAGATTTAATTGGTGATCTCCGAGAAGAGGAGTCCGACTCGTCCATCGTTACGCCCCACGCCGTCTCGTCATAATGTCCTAATTTATTATGGACCTGGACAGAGTCCTTGATCATCTTTCCATGTCCCTGTGGAGGACCGCTGGAGAGTTGAATTTTTTATTTATTTTTCTGAGATTTCTTTTCATTGTTTGAAGATGAAATTGAGCTTTTTCTGAAGTGCTAGCCGTTTGCGATGAACTTGATGTCTTTCTTGATGGGGTTTTAGTTTTATTACTAGTTGGTTGAACAGTAAATCGGGTTGGTTTATCCGTATGAAGACTTCCAGTTTGAAACGTAAAGTTTAGACGTTATTTGGCTTCGTGTACTCTTCAATTGTGATTAAATTTAACTAAAATAAGTTTTCAAGGTAAGCATTTTAATTATGTTTGTGCATTGTCGTAAATATGACATGTAGGATTTCACATTTTCAAGATGGCAAATCCTTCCAGCTGAATTCCTTAGTAGCATTGGTCGTAGATTCATACGCGTGGAATGAAATATACAAATAAAACAATAATATTGCTTTTAAGACTATACTAATAATCTCCATTTTAAATATACAACAAATATTCCAGCATATATATGAAACGACAATTATAGACTATAGCTTACCATCATCTCTATTTAAGAGAGTTTAAGGATACTAAACGGGAGTCAGAAGCCGTAGTTTCGAGTACTACTAAAATGATAATATAATGGCCAACAGAAAAAGAACAAAAGAAGGACCAATTATCTACAAGACATTACACAGCACAATAAAGTTCGAACAACACGCACCTTACAATGACGGAGAAAGCCATGAAAAATACATTGTTATAAAAATAGCATATAAGACAGAAATTCAATGGTGGAACTAAAATGATACAATTGAATAAGTGTTCATTTGAACCAATCGTAAGTGTTTGATACAACAATATACATACGTCTGATGACTCCTTGGGTATCGTCAACCTAACTATGGACAGCAATTGTATCCAATTAATAAGTTATTATGAATGGAGGGTGAATTATAAGAAGCAGGAACTAGTTTCACTTCGTGAGCACATTCGATGTTCTTTAACGTTTATTTAATATAAATGCATACAATTGTCATGAACAGGGGGTTAGGGTTTGGGTTTTTAACCACACGTTCAACAATATTTGAGTTATCGTGGAGGTCAGTTTTATTGGCGGAGGAAACCAAAGTACCTGCAAAAAACCACCAACCTGCCGCAAGTAATTGACAACTTAGTCAAATAAAGTGATATCGACTACACCTCGCCATTAGCTGGATTCGAACTCACAATTTTAGTGGTAATATGCACTGATTACAAAGGTAGTTTTAAATGCAACTACCATGCTAAATTCCATTTGATTGATACTTCTACTATAGCGTTCAGTGATTGTATTATTTTTTATTTTATTTCTATTTGACATAAATATACTTCAGCTAATTAGGAGATAACTGTTTTGTATTTGAAAAGTTCACGCGTCAATTGGAGATTTGATGGTTGCAAATTGAGTTTACTCGCGACTCGTTAGTGGAGCCAGTAAACGTTTATTTGCGACCATTGAATCATTCTAATGTAGTTGTTTAATATATGTGACATGTACGGGTTTCACATTTTCAAGATGGCGGATCCTTCCAGATAAACCCCTAATTCTAAAAAATATCAGATGCTATTTCAACCGTGGAATTGATACCATGAACATTACAGCATTGTCCAATCACAAACCAGGAATATTAAACAACTACATTAGAACGTGTTATATGTTGCTAAGTGTGATATCATGATAGAGTTGTCGGTCCCAGTGTTTTTTTTCTTAACACAAATAGTGATTTATTAAATATTTATTTGATATACTATACAACCTACTTCTTTCAGATCCTAAAGAAGAAGAATACATTGACATGCAGATGCAAATTGATGACTCGTGTGAATAAATCTGACGTCTTCAATTGCCGAGTTCCGAAATACAAAATTCCGATGTTTGTTCCGCATATGAGTATTACCGGAAGCAATATCCTGATAGTTGACAAATCTTTGAGTGAAAATCATTTGGAATTTAAAAACGCGATGGGTCTATTAGCACTTGCACAGCATCGAGCTTCTAAGCATGTTGTAAAACAGATGTCATCTCCACGACAAACATGTTGTTGTCCCTGTAGATAAGGCATCTAACATTATCGTTTTGTATCCAAATCATATCGCATGATTTCAATTGTCCCACTGTGAAATTTCCATATGTAAAACAACAAAAATAGAATATGTGGTGGTCGAATTAAAAATAGTGGATCATACATATTTTGTTATTAATGATTTGCTGTCAAAATTAAACTTTTTACATAAGATGGTTAGCATCACAATCGTCCCGAGTCGCAAAGGGGGGAGACATAACTATAAAAATCATCTCCGTTTGAGATACTGTATTGGAATAATGAATATTACTTAAATTCAGATGAAATTCCTAGATCACTGAAAAGAGATATATCAACGCACATCAAATTTGAAAATAAGTGCCCCTTCCATGTCAAGGTATACTGGCATGATTACAACTCCTCATTAGTAGAATACGATGACTTATAACCGAATAAGTGTATCAAACTAAGACGTACGTCACACACCCATGGTCAATCAGAGATTCCAACACGGGGGTGTGACAGCTTATCGACAACAAAGCCGTCTTCTATCCTCGGAAAACCAGACAACCTGAGACAGTATTCATCACTTCATCACAAGGTATGTGTTAGTTGTGTCTGGAAGTGAGTCTAATTGGACAACAAGTCTCATTCAGGTTTAGTTTTAGTTATATAGTGTGATAACCTACGATTCTCTTGGATCAAACAGCCATTGTGCTGCAAATAAACGTTAGATAAAACCTAAAGGACAATAAATAATTGACAATTCAGAGACACAGACAACAGTGGGTCCAAGACACAGAATACAGAAAACTAAAAATATGAGTAACACGGACAGCACAAAAAAAACTTGCGTGAACAGGGTAAACAAGTTTTGTTTTCCAAATTTATTCAATAAACTTTACTACATAATTGAATGTCGGGTCATATCAAAGCCTAAGCAAATGGATATTGGCATCTGCTCCTCCAATCACGTAGCATTAGACAGTGCGAGCAATGACTAGTTTGCTCGGAATCAAAATATTATTTCCGAGTGGAGCGATATGTCTATCCGTGGACGTTTGTTTCAGTGAGCTAACCCTTTAAAGATCCAGTTAAAGATATTGGTCTAGAACAAAGCGGACATCTTCACCAGCCATTGAATAGCCGTGGTGGCCGTGGTGGCCGTGGTGGCCGTGATTGTATGGTGGTTGGATTTATAGCTACCTATGCAATCAGTGCCTATCACCACTGATGTTGTGAGTTCGAATCTCGATCAGGGCGAGATGTACAACATTATGTGATAAAGTTTGTCAATGACTTGGGACAGGTAGGTGGTTTTCTCCGGATTCTCCGTGTTCCTCACTAACAAACCTGACCGCCACGATATAACAGAAATATTGTTGAAAGTGGCGTAAGACCATAGTCAAACCTATACAATATATCTGATTTTTTTCTATTTTTTATCTCTATTGACTTGAATCTTTAATAGCACACTATATATTCATATATACGGATCAATGGCTACAATGAGATGAGACTATCGAACTAAAGGACCATTGGACTATCGGAGCTTCATAGTATAAGCCCATTTTCCAAAAAAAAAAAACAAACAAACAAACAAAAACAAAACAAAACAAAACAAAAACAAAAACAAAAACAAAAACAAAATAAACACACGAAAAAATACAACAAATTTGTTTATTTTGTATTTCATTTACATTTTTTTAAAACGTTATTTTGCTGGCATCCTCTGTGATTCGGCAGACTCACTGATATTCAGGCTCAGTTAATATACCTTGGATAGCTTCATATTGATTGTTGTGTTCAATTAAATACGTCACTAATAAACCTTTTTGACATTCCAGATTTTATTCTAAAATTATACGTTTTTATATCTTTTTTACACGAGTTATTATCCCCTCGCCAACGAAGTTGCGAAGGGATATAGTAACGCTACCGTCCGTCCTTCCGTCCTTCCGTAACATCCTTGTGAACACTCTAGAATCAACATCCTTCAATGAATTTTGACCAAACTTGGTATATACTAACCCTTAAGAGAATCTGGAACCCTATTGATTTTCAAGGTCATAGGTCAAAGGTCAAGGTCACAGGGTCATATTTTTACCGCGTAACATCCTTGTGAACACTCCAGAATCAACATCCTACAATGGATTTTCACCAAACTTGGTACTTTCTTAGTCCTTAAGAGAATCTGGAACCCTTTTGATTTTCAAGGTCATAGGTCATAGGTCAAAGGTCAATGTCACCGGGTCACATTTTTACTGCTTAACATCCTTGTGAACACTCTAGAATCAACATCCTTCAATGGATTTTACCCAAACTTGGTACATACTTAGTCCTTAGAAGGGTCTGGAACCCTATTGATTTTCAAGGTCATAGGTCAAAGGTCAAGGTCATCGGGTCAAATTTTTAACACTTAACATCCTTGTGAATACTCTAGAATCAACATCCTTCAATGGATTGTGACCAAACTTGGTACATACTTAGTCCTTATGAGAGTCTGGAACCCTATTGATTTTCAAGGTCATAGGTGAAAGGTCAAGGTCACAGGGTCTAATTTTTACACTGTAACATCATTGTGAACACTCTAAAATCAACATCCTTCAGTGGATTTTGACCAAGCTTGGTACATACTTAGTCCTTAAGAAAATCTGGAACCCTATTGATTTTCAAGGTCATAGGTCAAAGGTCAAGGTAACCGGGGTGAAATTTTTAGGCGAGTGGATACGCCACGCTTTGCGTTGCCCTTGTTTCCTTTATTTTCTTGTCCTCAGTTTTTCCCCGGACATGTGATAATAGCATTATGTATCCGGTCGGATTCTTAAGATGGGTGGACCCAACGCTATTTGAGAGTTCCTGTCGAACGCATGGGCATGCTGGGTAGTTGCTCGGGGACCACACGGGCATATGACAAGTCAAGTCAGGTAATATTTATTTAAAAAGTCGATCGGTATATGTTATAACAATAAACATAAACTCTAAGGAGCAAAACATATAAAGCACACATAACATAAACAGTCACTAAAGACAAAGCCAAAGGAATAATAAAATAGCAAACATTAAAACATGCAGATGGGCACTAATAAGCAGCAAGACAAATTAAAGCTAACACTGCTTTGCAAAAAAAAACATTAAAGCATTTGATACTATATATAATACAAAAAGTAAACCACTAGATACAGTCTGTCTCCACCTCGTCACACTGCTATTTATTTACAAAAACTGCATTTACATACTTCCCCTCCCCATTTACTGATTAACCCCTTAAAATGTTCAAGTGACATTTCAGATAGTGGAATAGCAGGGTAAGTGAATATCGGTAGTTAATTGACTTAGTAGAATTTGTAGACAGTGGAATAACAGGGAAAGTGAATCTTAATAGTTGATTGACTTAGTAGAATTTGTAGACAGTGGAATAACAGGGAAAGTGAATCTTAATAGTTAATTGACTTAGTAGAATTTGTAGACAGTGGAATAACAAGGAAAGTGAATCTTAATAGTTAATTGACTTAGTAGAATTTGTAGACAGTGGAATAGCAGGGTAATTGAATCTTGGTAGTTAACTGACCTAGTAGAATGTGTAGACAGTTGAATAGCAGGTCCGTGAATCTTAGTAGTTAACTGACCTAGTAGAATTTGTAGAGAGTGGACTAGCAGGGTCAGCGAACCTTAGTAGAACTTGTAGGTTGATAATCGTTACTATATAGACGATTCATCGGAACTCCTACTTTTAACTTAAAATTAATAAACTGTATTTTCTTGTTTTGACTCATTTTTTCATATTTTCCAACAACAATTTTATAAAGTATAAGGAAGCTAAGTTTTCCACCTAGTTCCATCTTTTTAGCTTTTATATCTTTAAGCAAATATCATATATTTTTCAAAACTTTTTTTTGTAGCAAATATGACTGTAGTACATAGAAAAACTAATTAACGATTTGAGAACGGAATTACTAAATCAAACAGACTGCAGTTACCTAATAAATCGAACACACCTTATTGTTTTGAGGGTAGTTTTACGACAGCAGCGTGGCTATTTATTCTTACGTACTTTTTCCTATTTTCATTCTTAGAACCTACAGTTATCAGATTGTGTTATTCATTCAAATGGAATAATAGGGAAAATGCAGTTGGATGAATAAATAATATATACACTACAGTAATCTACAGGGGTGATACTATTTCGTGTACCGGAACGGAACGAAACGAAACGAAACGGAAGGATCTCGTTTCTTGTTTTAGTAATTACTATAGGGATATTACTATTTTAAGAAACGAAACTATTCCGTTTCGTTTCGTTCCGTTTCGTTTCTGAATTTTTGCGTTTCGTTTCGTGTTTTAGTAATTTCCTATAGGTGTACTGTACTTAGTTACTTTATTCCGACCAAGACATGACCGACCTACATTTGTACACGGTGTAGTCGCTCTATTTGAGCGTTCGGCGGATGAGTTGTTTATTGTACGACACACGGCAGATTTTCTGCTTGTTTTCACCTAAAATTTGCAATATACTTTCTAATTAAAGCTGAAATTATAGATAATTGATATCGGAATCCAGCAAGCCATGTAAAACTTTCAGCAGTTCTTCAAAAAGTCATCATAGTCATAGCACCTCCTTTGTCGAAAATTGTGTGACGAAACATTTGTGGCCCAGAATCATGCCAGTTTTCATCTGTTTGTCTTCAAACTTGTAAATAGGATCCAGTGTATCATACTCTACATACAAAAAATTGTATTTTTTTTTCCGTTGGAAGAGCAGTACTTAATTTGAGCGAAATCCTCCAGAAACTTTACATATGAAACTACATACTGCAAGGTGTTACGACACTGTGGTACAACATTCACCTGTAATCGTATGCCAAAATTGCAAAATTTTGTAGAGTATGATACGCTTGGTCGACAATACTCAATATCTGCATTTATGAAACAAGACAATATTACAGAAAAGCATATTTACGTGAATTATGAAATTGTTTCTTTCATGCACCGGCAATTTACCAGTCTCAAAGTATATATAAAAATTGGCCAAAATCGAAAAAAAAAACGAAAACAAAAAACAAAACAAAAGTACTTTATTTTATAATAATTTTATTGTCAATATATATATACAATTGGATTGGGAACAAGTTTTTACAACTTACTGGTCCCTCTCCATACAAATACATTAATAGCATATACAAAACAAATCAAATGACAGCAAATGTACAGGTATATAAATTATAATTAGTAAATTAAGCAAAATCATGTCAAATGAAGCATACTTATTAAATATTGTTTTAATATTTAACAGAAAAAGA
>MJUT01044484.1:70960-83488 GCA_002080005.1 Gigantidas platifrons | reverse complement strand
AAAAAAATCACGAATACCCAAAAAACTGAAGATTGAGCAACACAACTAAAAATCAGAACAGACATGAACTCAGATGCTCCATACGAGTCTGCAGTTCGAACTTCATTAATACCACTTTATGGGCAAAAAAGCTTTTTTACTTTAGTATGGAAGCATATATTTTCCAGTTAGCCAAGGGTATAAGGATATTTGAACTAGGGCATGCTTTGAAATCATAGTGACTTTTTTTTATTGCTGCAGCCTTGAAAATTTACCAGACAAATAAGGAATACATTTTTTGTACATTTTTCTTAAAGATGTATACCAAATGTAATTTACCTGGTTTACCTAGTGTCGAGATCAATTTAGGCTAGCTAGCCTCTACGATCCTTCTTAATTGTTCTGTTTCAGTGCTCGCTTCCGGTCCATAGATATCGGGCACAAACTTAATGTCTAAATCAATCCAATGTTTATTCAACTGGCTTTTGAAGCTGTTGACCGTTTTAGCTTCCACTACTGTAGTCGGCAAGTTGTTCCATGCGTCTACTACTCTCTGAGAAAAACTATACTTCCTAATATTAGTCCTACTGTGTTGTTTATAAATTTTCTTGCTGTGGCCTCTAGTGATTGATTGTTTTATTGGGAAGAGATATTCATTTCCTACTTTGTCTATGTTGTTTAATATTTTGAAGGTTTCCACCATATCGCTTCTTAATCTTCTATATTGCAGAGATGGTAATCCCAAATATTTGAGTCTGCTGCTATAGCTGAGATGTTTTATAATGTTGACCATCTTTGTAGCTCTGCGTTGCACATTCTCGATTTGAATACCTTCCTTCTTATATATAACTGCCCATACAGTGCTTCCATATTCTAAGTGTGGCCTGACTAAACTCTTGTATAAAGTTAAAAACATATCTTTATCCATATAAGTGAAGGTTCTGTTTATCATACCTAATCTTTGATTTGCTTTTTTAGTTTGGATGTGGATATGTTGTTGGAATTTTAGTTTGTCATCAATTGTAATGCCTAAATCTTTTTCCTCCGTTGTCTTTGTTATATTATTTTCTCCCAAGTGATAGCTTGTATTGACAAATGGGCCAAAATGGATGTGTTTGCACTTGGATTTATTGAACTTCAGAAGCCATTTATCGGACCAATCCATAAGGTTGTCAAGATCCTTTTGCAATATATCTTGTTCCTCAATGTTATTTACAACAGCATAGACCTTAGTATCATCTGCAAATAATTTTGCAATATTGTCAACTACATCTGGTAGGTTATTAATATATATTATAAATAGTATTGGACCTAGTACACTGCCTTGTGGTATTCCGCTTGTTACATGTGACCAGTTGGATTCTGCACCATTTAACACTACTTTTTGTTTTCGTTCGTTTAGAAAGTTTTTGATCCATCCTAGCAGATTACCTGTTATGCCATAGCCACGAAGTTTATGAATTAGTCGTTTGTGTGGAACTGTATCAAAAGCCTTCTGGAAATCTAGATAAATGGCATCAATTGCATTGTGGTGATCTAATTTTTCAGTCCAGTCATCAAGTACCTCTATTAACTGAGTAACGCAAGATCTGCCTTTTCTGAACACATGCTGATGTGGTGTGAATAGTTGATTATTTTCCATATGTTCCGTTAGTGCATCTCTAATAACTTTCTCCATGGTTTTACAAATGATTGAAGTGAGGCTTATCGGACGATAGTTTGAGACTTGGTGTATTGGACCTTTTTTATGTAAAGATGTTACGTTTGCTAATTTCCACATTTCTGGTATTTTCATACTGTCCATAGATTTATTAAATATGGTTGTAATTGGAATTGATATACACTTTGCTGTTTCTTTGATAAATTTTGGGTGCATTTGGTCAGGTCCTGACGACTTTGTTTCTTTTAACTTTTCGAGGTATTCTCTTACTTTATTGGCATTGAACCTGACAGAGTACAGGGTCTCATCCGTTTTTTTTGTGGGGGGGGGGGAAATCTGTGATTTCCTGACTATTATCTTCAATTGTGAACACACTGGAAGAAGTTGTTAAGTAATTCGGCCTTTTCTTTATTGTCTAAGTGGATATTTCCTTCGTCGTCTTTTATGCATGGTATGTCTTCCTTTGTTTTGGTTTTGGACTGAACATATTTCCAGAATATTTTGGAGTCTCCTTTCATTTTGATGGCTATTGATTTCTCATATTCTAATTTGGCATGCCTGACTAACTGATTTTCAGTATTTTTTGCTTCCTCGTAGTTATCTTTATTTCGAGGGCTTCTACAGTATTTGTACTTTTTCCAAAGTCTTCGTTTTCTCAGTAGAGCAGTCAGTGACTCTTCATTTATCCATGGAGTATTGAATCTTCTTGGTCCAGATTTGCTCACCGGTATGTATTCTTTGTAAATAATTGAGATTTTATCTGCAAATCTGTCCCATAATTCATCAACATCTCATTGGGCCAGTATTGAGTCCCATGTGATGTCTGACATGTAACTATTTATAGTTTCATAATCTCCTTTAAAAAATCTAAAAGATTGATGGATGTGTCGGTTTGCATTTTCTTTTTTTCCTAATTGGAAACTAAATTCGAGGGTTTCATGATCACTGTTCCCCAGTGGTGCTCTATGTTCGATATTTTCCATCATTCCTTCTTCATTTGTAAATACCAAATCCAGTAGACTAGGTTGATTTTCACCCCTGTATCTCGTCGGTGAGCGTACGTTGGTAGAGGAATGCATCATTAACTGATTCTAAAAATTGTGTTGCCAAATGTTCAATTCCTACACTGATATTGTTGTTCTCCCAGTTTATTTCTTTAAAGTTGAAATCTCCTACTGTGAGAATGTAACAGTATTTTATGTTATTGATGGATTTCCTCGTTATTAATTCATAAATTTCTTGAATACATTCTGGGTTTGTTGCACTGGGACTGCGATATACACAAGTAATAAGTATATTTTGATCATTTCCATAACGTATTCCAAGTTGTACATGTTCCACATAGTTGTTTGGCTTGTCGTCTATCTGGACAGTCTTTAAATTCTCTTTTGTGTATATAATGAGCATCATTTAAATTATTATATTTATTGGGGTAATTACACATAATTGTGTATTTATATTTCAAAGATAAAAAAACAACATTTAAAATTGTAAAAATAATTATTGTTCTTTTTATTTTTTTAGTGTAATTTTCATAAAAAAAACATGAGGGTACCCCTATTGAAAGCCCCATATTTTTTTCCATTGAAAATATGCCCCGTTTTTTCACATTCTGAATGATAACATGTATATGATGTTTCCAGTGTGTTGTTTTTGAATGTTTATTAAAAAGAAAAAGTGTGGAAAGTTTTTTAATAAAATGAATTTATTCCTACCCTATATGGATATGGATCTCATATATTTTTATAAATGCAGTTAACTTTAAAATCTTTTTTTTAATTATAATGGGTAGCATTAAATATGACAAATGCCCACGGACTTGTCTCTGAATCCATTCAAACGGATACCTCATCATAATTTTATGATAATATATAATCAGATATGACATTTTATTTTCAGTCGGGGCAACCTGGAATTCAACAAATACAATAATATTGAGAAGAAACGAACATAGATCGTATGCTTGGGTTTTCTGTGTAATGTGTACCTTTCAATCAAGTCAGTTTTTCGACCGTTTGTCGATACATTTCGGCGCAGTAGATAATTCTTGAGCTTCTGCACTGACCACAGCTGATCGTCGTCCGCCATCTTGGAATCGAATAACTGATAGAACACATGCGCCACCTTTCGGGAAAATGCGTAGGTGAACCCCATTACTCATATACCTCAATAATATCATATGTAAAATGTGAATTCAAACATATTTTTGAGCATCTAAATTTTGCTGCTGTGAGGAGTTATTTTTCCTTGTAAATTTACACTATGTGCATTTAATTCTTTAGTAAGTAGCAATAATTGTACACTTTTAAACTATTTGACATAACACACAAATTTCAGTACAACGTATTATGAGATAACCACGGGTAACATATCTAGCAAAGAAAATGTTAGAATTCAGGGAATTCAACTATAACTTGAATATATTTCATTGCTTGTTTTGTCCTCTTAAAATGTCTAAAAGAGTTTACGACTAAATTTGAACTTTTTAGTCGGAGGTTGTTCTTTAGGTGATGACAAATCCAATGGTTCATCATCTGTGCCTGTGGTGTCATCAATATTGACTGGTGAACATGGCAATGCCATTTCAAAGTGAACATCATCAGCTACAGTATTTCACTAGATGACACACTTAAATTTAATGGTTCACAATCATCAGTTGCACTGGATTGTTGTTCACCGGTATAGTTCTTGCTCAGGTAGATGGTGTTTGTTGATCAGTACTTGCATTGCTTGTAATTGTAGATGTAGCTGGTTCTTCGTATGCACGTTTAGAAGGGTGACACCTGATAATGTTGTAGTTTTTATCAGTTACAGCGGACGGAGAGTTGCACTTTTCAATTTGTCTACTTTCTTCAAGTATGGCATACCCTTCACATATATAATCTCCACTTTGTTTTCCAGGGAAAACAATGAATTTGTACAACTGCATGCAAATACTTTTTTTCCTTTGCATTTAATTCATCCTCAGACATCATGTTTATCAGTGCTGCTGAGTTGTCTAGGAAACGTTCAGCCATATCGTTGAACATGACAACACATTTCTTTTTTCCCTGAGACTTGTGCACATCCAAGATTAACCTTATGCCGTTGGAAGGTATGTAATAATCAGCCTCACATTTGTTACATTTGTACAGGCCATTGTCTAAATATATAACTCTTGATTTACAGGTTACTTTAGGACAACGATCATATACACATGTTAATATGTTGGTATCTTTAATGTATGCCACACAAATTGCTGCCTGCATTGTTTCTCGTCCAGTGTCTCTACAGTTTTTTCAATTGGTGCTGATTTAGCAGGAGAAAGGTCGACCATTTTATTTGCTGTAGCTTTATCCACTTTTGGAATGGTGCAATTACTGACAACTGGATTAACAGTACGTACACCGGTATTGCCTTGCAAACACCGTAATTGCCCATACATTCTAATAGTGACATTCTCTAAAAGTAACATGTCATTTATACAAAAGTTGCATTTCTCTATAGCATCTCCTATTAAGGATAGCTAGATAGAGCCTGAGTCTTAGAGGTGGGCAGTTCCTCTGGTATTGGTATTTCTTTCACTCTTGCTAGAACATTGGCTTTGGCATGCTCTTCTTTTGTAAGTAGATCTTTAATTGCAGATATTTGCATACATGTAGGTGGTTGGTATGGCGAGCATTCAACTTCTTCCAACACACTTGTTTTGTCAATGGTAATTTGAAATTTGTGTAAAGATTTGGAATAAGCTTCCCTGGCTGCTACTACTTTGACATTTTCAAATTTAAATGTCTTTTGTTGTAGAAGGATACTGTCAAATTGTAATGCAGCTTCTGTCCAACAAACAAAGTCTATAGCTGCAGTGGTATCACAGAGAATTCCTGTAATCATTTGTCCACTGTTCTTGTTTCTGGCCAATTTTTTAAGAGGGGTTCTTTGCTTAATGGTGGCAACTATATTGCATGCTTCTGTTGTGTCTTTGATATCTTTTATATCTATTCTTTCTTTTGACCACGTCATGATGTAATTTCAGCTAAAAATAAATTTTGACAATTATCAGATTAAAGACATTAAAACTGACTTTCCACGAACAATAATTACTATATGTGTAATGTGATTTTCAAGGAATATATTTATGAAATGCCATTTTCTTTTTAGATACATTTGTATGTAGGTGCTTCCAGCCTTTAAAATTCATTACTTGTAATGTGTTTGGCTGTGCTCGTGTATGAAAACATGGCATAAACTGATGATAAACATGCCATTTTTTAACAAAAGTCATGAACCTTAATGAACAATCGGTAACCAGAAGCCTGAAATCGCTCACTTGTCATACCTTGCTTACATAGATTCAAGAAGCAGGGAACTTGTCTTAAAATATTGGTTCAAAGCTACTATTGAACGTTGTATGACTATGTTCTTTTTGCTTGTTTTGCTCATAACATTTCAATCTACAAAACAATTTTCAAAATTTTTCATTTTGTATGCTTTTCAATAGGGTCCAAAGTTAATCTATGTTCAGTTGTGGCAGCCATCTTGGATTTTGATTGGCAAAAAATTTACAAAAATTTTAGATAACCATCATTTCATCATATTTTCTCCATAACATTTCAATCTATAAACGGTTTTCAAAAACAATCATTTGTAATGTTTTCCCATAGGGTACCATGTTAAACTATTTTCAACTGTGGTGGCCATCTTGGATTTTGGATTGGCAAAAAATTCACAAAAATTTCAGATGATCATATTTTCTTCATAACATTTCAATCTACAAAACGGCTTTCAAAAACAATTATTTATAATGTTTTCCCCATAGGGTACAATGTTAAACTATTTTCAGCTGTGGTGGCCATTTTGGATTTCAAATCAGCACAAAATTCACAAAATTGTAGATGACCATCATCTGATAGTACATTTGTTTCATAACATTTCAATCTACAAAACAGATTTCAAAATTGTCATTTTGTATGCTTTTCCCATAGGGTCCAATGTTAATCTATGTTTGGCTGTGGTGGCCATCTTGAATTTCAGATTGATAAAAAATTCACAAAAATTGTAGATGATCATCATCTGATCATATTTGCTTCAAAACATTTCAATCTACAAAACAGTTTTCAAAACTAATCATTTGTAATGTTTTTCCCATAGGGTACAATGTTAAACTATTCTTGGCTGTGGCGGTCATCTTGGATTGCGGATTGGTACCAAATGAGGAAATTTTGTAAAGGACCACTCAATAATTGTTCATACAACAAATCAAATCAATTCGGTTGTTTCGAATCATGTTAATTCCGACCACGTTCCATCTTTTTCGTGTCTTGACGTCTGAACAAATTCGCAGGCGACTTCCGGTGTTTACGCTATTACTGTGACAACGTCAGCATATCATAGTCGTAGATGCGGTAGATTATAAGTAATTGTAATATGGAGACGCCAAGGAAACCGCTGAATAAATACTGGTGTTCGGTACTCCACTATCTGTCTAATATAAGAAACATATACATAAAGGCAGATCGTTTTCCTTTCATGATGCTGACAGCCGAAAATAAAGAAAGAAAACAAATTTAATTTTAAAGAATTATTTGTCTCTGCGTTGATGTCTTTGATACAAATAAAATAATTTAATTGATATCTGTCTTTTACAGAAAATGTTAAGATATTTTTAACTTGAGAATCGAACCTTAAAACGGCACATATCGATTGGGAGTTTTTGTTGTGTACATTGACACCGGAAGCTCAGGGCCAGCAGTTCCATCGAAATCACGTGATCTGGCAGACGAAAATAACAAAATTTTGACGGAATGGAAATGATTCGAAACAACCGAATTGGCATCATAGCTTCTGAGGAAAAAAAATTTGAAAAAATTGACCAATCAAAACACATTATTGGCCTTGGTGGCCATATTGAATTTTCGATCACGGCCAAATGAGCAAATTTTGATGTCCTCATGCCAATAAACATTCTTGCCAAGTTTGGTTTCATTTGGCCAAGCGCAGTTTCAGAGAAGATACTGTTTAACGAGCTAAAAACAATGAAAAACGCTGAAAATCACTTATTCAAGGGGGGTAATAACTCAAAGACGGGTAACGAGATTTTTACGAAATTTTTACTGTACATACCCGATAGCTAGATCTTGTCCTTCTGAGCATTTTTATCCTTGCCAGATTTTCTTTAATAAGCATAGTTTTTTTTAGATATTTGCCAAAACTGCTGTCTGATCCCTATGTTCTATTTTTAGTAATGGTGGCCATGTTGTTTGCCCTGTGACATCCCCATGAGCAAATTTTAAAATAGGCACCCTAGTGATGATTCAGGCCAAGTTACATGTAGGTTCCATTTGACCCAGTGGTGTCAGAGGAGATGATTGAAATGTAAAAGTTAATGGACGGAAGGATGACGGACGCCAAGTGATGGCAAAAGTTCATGAGGCCTTTGGCCAGGTGAGCTAAAAATCAATGTTCCAAGGCCAATTACTTATAAGAGTTGACCATTTAACTTGAAAAGGGGGCGGGTTATGTTTCTATTCTAAAAAATAATCTGATTCCAGTGTGCGAAACTCGCGATGGACCAATAGCCCGAGGCTATGAAAAATCGTGTCAGTCTATCTTGGTAGATTTTATTATGGCCCTGTTGTCTATATTCAATTCCCGGTCTAAGATAAATTAAAAAGTGTCAGACCGTCTGATTATTTGTATTTGTTTGCTGACCGGGTGTGCTTGTTATTGACCTGTGTCTGCACTTATGTAATTTTTACTTGTTATGCTTGTACTGGTCCTTTACCTACGCGTCTCATTTTGAACCAGTTTTAGAACTGGTTTTCTAAAATGTAATACTAATATACCTTAGACAATTAACTATAATGGGAACAGTTCAATAAGTATTAAAGTGAACAAACACGTGTACTTTATATAATTGGCGATTAGAACATCCAGTGTTCTCGGTAGTCCGTTTTTACAAGGCGCAGCACCCGTCCTTGTCCGAGTGATGCCCTGCCCTTTTTCTCTATTTGTAACAGCGCCCTCCCTTTGTGACTAACGTGGATGTCTTTTTCGTAAACACCAGTGTCCTTTTTATCTGTGTTAAATTGAGAACATTAACTAATATAGCGTATATTGATTTTCTCATTAGATTTCACGGTAATTATAAAAATTTGAACTTTGAAATTCATATCAATCACAATGCCTTCCCGGGAAAGACGTTTGAAGAAAGTGGCAAAGGAAAACAAATTTTTCAACTTCGTAAGTTGATAATATAAAAAGTGAGTTATTTCCCTTTGTTATACTGGAAACAACCCAAAATTAACAAAATCTAAATATTTACAATATTTTATTATCAAACACAATAAAACCACTTAAGTTTAATCTAAAATAAAAGCCTGTCTACTTAAACTGATACAAAGACAATATTTAGCAACAACCAGTTGTATACATACCTGTAGTAATAACACACATGTGTAAATAGACATCCATTACAATGCAAAAATTTTGAAAAACCAGTGATTGGGATTACCACGCGCCCCACGCCATAGTCGCATTACCCGAAGAAATGGCGCATTTCCACATAAAAACTCCGCGTCATACGCTCGCATTCGTTTTCTGATGAAGTCAGACGTACATACAGCCAAACTGTTCTGTCAAGACTGCACGGATATAGTCCAATTGAAAAAAATTTAATCCCAATCACTGTATCTAATTTATAATTTAGTTTTTATTTCAAAATATCTGAAAGTTCAACTGCAATGTCTTTGTCAACTACCACAACATCGATATGTGGTACCTTGTGTACATACAATTTTATACCTTTACATACGGAATTCAAGCTTAAATAAATCGTAAACCAGTTTCAAAAACTGATATATCTGATAACAGCGAAGTATAACAATGAACAACAACGGACTTATAACACTTTCCCGGCGGGAAGTACTGCCCGTAGCAGGAGATTCCGAATAGAGTTCGGAATTCCGAATGAAGTAATTCGGAAATATTCGGAAACAGCTTGGAAATTTGGACTTTGCCATTTTTTAGGTCGGAAAAAGTGCGGAAATTTGAACTTTGTCCTTTTTGGTATCGGAAAAAGCTCGGAAAGTTGGACTTAATCATTTTTAATGGCAGAAAAAGATGCGGAAATTTGAACTTTGTCATTTTTTATGTCGGAAAAAGTGTGGAAAGTTGGACTTTGTCATTTTTATTGACAGAAAAAGCTTGGAAAGTTGAACTTTGTCATTTTTAATGGCGGAAAAAGATGCGGAAAGTTGGACTTTGACATTTTTTATGGCGGAAAAGTTTGGAAAATAGACTTTGCAATATTTGATGGTTAGAATAAATGCGGAAAGTAGGACTTTGTCATTTTTTATGTTGGATAAAGCTTGAAAGTTGGACATTGATTTTTTTTAATGTTGAAAGAAGTTCAGAAAGTTTGACTCTGTTATTTTTTAGGCCAGAAAAAACACCTTTTTGAGGAAAAAATTGATTTAATCATTTCTTAAGGTTTTATTTTTAAATTTGATTAATATCCAATTGAATGAAGAATATCAACTAATTTTTACTAATTGATTAATACTGCCAAGTCTTCAGTTAGAATAAAAATTTGATAAATAGTGATGTTTCTAATCTTCCTTGAAACAAGTATAAACTGTTCAACTCATATTTTTGTTTGGATTGTGTTTCTCAATCTTAAGTTTTCTGTGTAATATTTGGGAGATCATTGTTTATCCTTTTCCCTTTGGCAATAGTATTGTCTTTTGTTTTTCTAACATGCCATCGAACGGTCTGTCCTTCTTCAATTTACGGTTTCTGATTACCTGTTTGGACTTTAGTATATTCAAATTTTTCTTTCAAAGAAAATTAGACAAAGAATAAAACATAGAAAATTGAAAACAAGTAACATGAACTTCACTAAAATAGTGAAAACTTGTCTTCTCCAGAAAATTTAGCATTCACTGTGCTACACACAGTTGTTGGTTTGATGGATGCAGATTACATTTTTTCTGGGTTCTGAAAATTTACCCTCTCGTCAAATATTCAAAAGTAGATTAAGCTTCCATCATAATATGCATAAAAAAGTTAATAGGTACTATATTAATCACTCATCATGTACATGCAATTACTGAGGTCTTGAGGTTTCTAATGATGACTGAAGTTTAAACATTGTATACAGTCGAACCTCATAATGTCAAACTTCTTACTTTTAGTTATCCAAAGAAACAACTTATCTGAGATAGAGCGAGTGATTATTGTTTAATGCTAATTCAGCAATTTTCCAGCTATATCATGGCAAGAACAAGTTAATTTTAAATGAGAACATGTTCAAGTCCACTTTGTACTAGACCAACATGCCGAGTTGGATTTTATAGTGCTAGCTCATTGAAACAACATGTACAGTCTGCGGATAATCATGTCACTCAACTCTGACACATTATTCTGATTCCGAGCCAACCTGCTCAGTGGAGAAGCAACAGATACCAATTTTATATTCTTTGATTTGACCAGAACAGGGCTCGATTCCACAATCTAGCGCACTCGAGGTGTATCTGGTATCGACAGAATCAGGTATGACTGTATACAACACTTTTCAACATTGTTCAGCAAATTCATTGCACAGAAATATTTTTTCATAAAAACAAAAGGAAGGAATCTGAATATGGCAACTTTTACTTGCTGATAATGATATTTATAGTACATAAAAATAGGATAACAAAGTAGAAAATAAATAGAATACAAATGCTTCTAAAAAAAGACTTCAGGAATAGTCACCATATTGTCTGCTGCATGCTTTCAATATTATAATAAAAATGGCCATCTTGATCGTATGGTAGTTTGATTTTCAACTGTATGTGCAATCAGTACCTATCACTGCTAAAGTTGTGAGTTCAAATCCTGCTCGGTGGTTTGTTCGGTTTTCCTCAACCAATAAAACTGAGCTTCATGCACTGTAATACAACTGAAAGATTGTTAAAACTGGCGATAAACATCCTAACACTTCAATATAATAAAGTGTCTTAATCATTTTTCATTGATTTTCCCCCAACTCAAGATTCTTCACTTCTCCCAAACATTCAGAGTAAGAGTATGTCCCAGTTCAATTTCTCTCAACAAAGTTCTTCTTCAATGTCCATGTCTATCTGTAACAAATTCCGCAAATTTCGAAATAGGACTATTAATAGTATCAGGAATCGGAAACAAGAGTTCCTCGACAATTGTATTAGTAAACTTCGTTCTGAATCTTTAAGTATTCGAGAATGGTGGAAATTGGCATCTAAGGTAGCAGATTTCAAAACTTGCGTCTCCTCTATCCCACCTCTTCTTGATAACGATGAAATTATTTGCAATGATCTCGAAAAAGCCGAAGCTTTTAATACATTTTTCGCATCTCAGTCAAATTTAGATGACAGTAATAAGTCCTTACCAGCAAATGATTCGCCTCCTGATAACTGTCTAGATACACTTGTCCTTCGCGAAGAGGAAGTTAAAGACGTGCTTCAGATCATGAATATAACCAAAGCTTGCGGTCCTGATGGAATCACCCCGAGATTGCTAAAAATAGCAAGCGATATTATTGCTCGCCCGCTTTGTCATATTTTTAATCTCAGTCTTGTAAATATGTATTTTCCACTGTCTTGGAAAATTGCAAACGTAATTCCAGTTTATAAACCAGAGGCTCCAAGGAGCCTGTAATCGCTCACCTGGATCAAAACTGCTTTCAATAACAACGCAACTGCGCTGTGGTGCGCCATCTTGGTGGGAGAGTGTGACTGCAGGACATCATTTGGAAAAGGACCATCGAATGACTATTCCATCAAAGTTTGGTTCTAATTGAGCTACTGGTTCCAGACAAGATGGTTTTTATGTGAATTTCCCATAGGGTCCTATGTTAAACTAAGTTCAGCTGTGCAGCCATCTTGGTCAGAGGG
>MJUT01044484.1:0-18211 GCA_002080005.1 Gigantidas platifrons | reverse complement strand
TTTTCTGTTGCTGTAGTGCGTTATCTAACTGCTTAGATAGTAACGAAAAAGCATCGGCAGTACTTAAATCCTCTGATGCATTTTTGGAAGACAAATTGCCAGTAACAGTACAAATGTACTCCCATTTTCTTCGTCAAAAAATCGAAAAAAAAATCGTGTATATTTACAACAAACTTGGCAGATGTTTTCTGTTCAGGTGTAAGCTCTCGATTGACTAAATTCCCGCAATGTACCCGACCGGGTAGACTTTCTACCACGAGAAAAACGTGCGTATTCATACACCTATTGTTAGAATTATTTAGCCCTGTACCGAAAAGAAATTTATTTATGTTCTATTTCACATGTTCACCCGAACATAACACATTTCTTTTCTTTACTTGGCTAAATAACAAAGACAAATATACTTTTGGGATGGCGAGCTTACAAAAACAGTCGAGTCAAAAGGTGAAAGGATATTATATTCCCAGATTTTTTGATACGGAGAGTTTGGCGGTTAAGCTGTCCTGTACGTAACCATCCTTAGCGTTTTCCGAACGCCAACGACCATGAGCTTTAAACAATCTATCAGAAACATTGTTGTTTGCAGCTTGTGTAGCTCCTCCACTTCAACAAGTAGTTGCCAACAAGTCATAATGTAGCTAGAAGGGTAAAAATTACGACCTAGTTATTTATATGCTTTTAGAAATAAAACTTTGCGGCTGTAAACTAGAAATAGAATAAAAATAAATAAAAAATAGCTATCAATTTTTTACAAAACTATTGAAAAACGCCGATATAACGTGATATGTGCTGTTAAAGCAACATGCAAAATTTACAAAAAACCACACAAGAACAGTAAAAAGGTTGTTTTTTTGTACCAACGCAAAAGTGCATGAAATGACTAAAATGCTGTACAAGTGCGCAAATAACCTCTTTTTTAATGAATCACTCATCAAATGCTAAAATAGTATCAATTTTGAAAAGAGTAAAGTTTTAAATATTAAAAATTATTATTACATTTTTATTTTTATTTTTAACGATTTGTAATAAGTATTTGTCATTTAGGTGCCTAAAATGCCAGAGTTTAAAAATTATTTGTCAGAAAACTTCCAGACTTGACAAATACATTTTATATAATTACGGACATATTATCAAATTAAATAAACAATGTCATAAAACAATGATTTGATTAAGAATTCTTTAAATAAACAACACAATTAACAATACATATTATCAAATTGAATTAAGAAAAACATAATAATACAATGATTTGATCTGGGGCCGATTTGACTAGGACCGATTTAACTTGGGGTCGATTTTGTTTGGGGCCGATTTGACCTGCTTCCGCTGTTTCCCTATATATACTCTTATTTTGCACAGTTGTGGAAGTATTCCGCGTGATAGAGCGCTTAATTTTTACACTCTTTCAACTTTCAAAATTTAAATGTTATTTCCGAAAATAAATATACAGCCCATCTCATTAGTCAGCCCCCATTTAAACTATGTTAAACTGTCTAGTGTTCTTACTATTGTCACATGACAGCCCTGTGGTCTTGTTTTGTCTTTATTTGTAATTTCGCAGTGTTATGTTGGACACAATGATAGAGTGGTGTCCAACACATATTGTGTTGTGTTTTTGCCTTGTGTGTCTTCGTCCTGTGTCTTGTGTACCCTATATTTCCAGTTTCTCTGGATTATACATTTTTGATTGCCCCTTCGGCATTCTCTAACATTTAATAAATACCCTCATTCGTTTTATTTTGGCAAATAACCTACATATGATAAAGACAATGTTACTCTCAGTTTAGTAAGATGATGCAATTTGAAAATGTGAGGTCTATAAAAGTGCCATGAAATTCTGATTACAGAGGCGGATATAGACATTTCCATAAGGGGTCCGTTTTTATAAGAAAACTATCGGGATTTCAAAACAATTTGCTTTAAGAAAAATCAAAAGATACCGAGGTGTAGTTCAAAGTGAAAATTAGAAAACATGGTAAAAAGAAAAATGACAAGGACGAAATTGGAAATATTCTGTTTAAAACACGCTTTTACCAGTCTATAGTTACGTGCTGCCCCCTTAATCTACCTATGGGCTGTGCTCACAATAATAATATTAAAAAAATATTACATACATTAATAAGAGAAATTCTATAATAAAAGATTGAATATACGAAAAGGGAAATAAGATGGGTTACATTTAAATTATTTGACTATGACTATGAGCGTATATGATGACATGATGCAGTTTATTCCAGAAGCACTGCTTGTGCAGTAAATTAGATTTCTACGTTTATTATCATTACCTTCCGGGGATCTAATTTTGTGCGGAGTACGCGTATCTGGAATAACTTTCTTCAGGCACATTCAAAGTCAACATATTGCAAATCCAGATAATTTAACAGTTTTTTGGAGCAAGAAAATCAAAAGGGCCTAACCCGAAAAGTCAAAATTGGCTATAGCCACCTACATGTATGCTATAGGGAAGATTGTTTGACAGTATCTTCTTATTTTCAGAGTCAGGCTTATAAATATACGTTTCAAATTACCCGATGTCGAGTAGATCTAAACAAGAACAAGAAGTTAATACAATGTTGTGTATCTGGTGTAGTATATCAATAGTTAAATGTCAAATTGCTGACCATGTATCGTTTATGCTATTGTTGATGGAATGTTAGTTGCCATTGATATTACTTTAGCGTTGACTAGACATTTAATGAAATTATTTTAGATATTTATGTATATTGAATTTGTGAAATAAAGGAACATCTGAGAATGGAACCACACAGGCATACATACTATTAGCTGCATTATTTGGATGTAGGTTTGAATATTTGTTTGGGATGCCCTGATCTAAATGTTCTGGTTTTCCAATTATAGTGTTTCGTCCACTAACGTAGTAAATTACCTTTTATGTCTATTATTATAATTGTTTGTATAATTTAAGTAGTTCACATCCTTACGGCGAATATACAAAAATGGTAACAATTTGTGATCTTGACACAAGTTTCCTGGTATACTCAATTGTCATTTCCTGAAATTGTACCATATTTTATAGTTCGACATTTTAAAACAGGAACTATTTAGTCACGTATTTTTTTCCATACAGGTTTACCAAATTTCATATATGAGTAATACTTTATGACTGAAATGTATTAAGAATTGGTACAAAGCTTGTCAATTATTTAATATGTAACCAGCAATTTGTGGTAAGTATTACTTTCTTAATTGATTCTAGCTTGAACATGGATATCCTCACAAAATTTGGAACTGCAAGATTGGCTGAGCAATTTATAAATGGAAGTGACTACGGGAACTGTATTAATGTTCATTCTAATTCACCCGTTTGGTAAATGTGTCAAGCAATACGTATTCGTCATGTGTCTTGTGTACCCTATATTTCCAGTTTCTCTGGATTATACATTTTTGATTGCCCCTTCAGCATTCTCTAACATTTAATAAATACCCTCATTCGTTTTATTTTGGCAAATAACCTACATATGATAAAAACAATGTTACTCTCAGTTTAGTAAGATGATGCAATTTGAAAATGTGAGGTCTATAAAAGTGCCATGAAATTCTGATTGCAGAGGCGGATATAGACATTTACCATAAGGGGTCCGTTTTTATAAGAAAACTATCGGGATTTCAAAACAATTTGCTTTAAGAAAAATCAAAAGATACCGAGGTGTAGTTCAAAGTGAAAATTAGAAAACATGGTAAAAAGAAAAATGACAAGGACGAAATTGGAAATATTCTGTTTAAAACACGCTTTTACCAGTCTATAGTTACGTGCTGCCCCCTTAATCCACCTATGGGCTGTGCTCACAATAATAATATTAAAAAAATATTACATACATTAATAAGAGAAATTCTATAATAAAAGATTGAATATACGAAAAGGGAAATAAGATGGGTTACATTTAAATTATTTGACTATGACTATGAGCGTATATGATGACATGATGCAGTTTATTCCAGAAACACTGCTTGTGCAGTAAATTAGATTTCTACGTTCATTATCATTACCTTCCGGGGATCTAATTTTGTGCGGAGTACGCGTATCTGGAATAACTTTCTTCAGGCACATTCAAAGTCAACATATTGCAAATCCAGATAATTTAACAGTTTTTTGGAGCAAGAAAATCAAAAGGGCCTAACCCGAAAAGTCAAAATTGGCTATAGCCACCTACATGTATGCTATAGGGAAGATTGTTTGACAGTATCTTCTTCTTTTCAGAGTCAGGCTTATAAATATACGTTTCAAATTACCCGATGTCGAGTAGATCTAAACAAGAACAAGAAGTTAATACAATGTTGTGTATCTGGTGTAGTATATCAATAGTTAAATGTCAATTGCTGACCATGTATCGTTTATGCTATTGTTGATGGAATGTTAGTTGCCATGGATATTACTTTAGCGTTGACTAGACATTTAATAGATTATTTTAGATATTTATATATATTGAATTTGTGAAATAAAGGAACATCTGAGAATGGAACCACACAGGCATACATACTATTAGCTGCATTATTTGGATGTAGGTTTGAATATTTGTTTGGGATGCCCTGATCTAAATGTTCTGGTTTTCCAATTATAGTGTTTCGTCCACTAACGTAGTAAATTACCTTTTATGTCTATTATTATAATTGTTTGTATAATTTAAATAGTTTACATCCTTACGGCGAATATAAAAAAATGGTAACAATTTGTGATCTTGACACAAGTTTCCTGGTATACTAAATTGTCATTTCCTGAAATTGTACCATATTGTATAGTTCGACATTTTAAAACAGGAACTATTTAGTCACGTATTTTTTTCCATACAGGTTTACCAAATTTCATATATGAGTAATACGTTATGACTGAAATGTATTAAGAATTGGTACAAAACTTGTCAATTATTTAATATGTAACCAGCAATTTGTGGTAAGTATTACTTTCTTAATTGATTCTAGCTTGAACATGGATATCCTCACAAAATTTGGAACTGCAAGATTGGCTGAGCAATTTATAAATGGAAAGTGACTACGGGAACTGTATTAATGTTCATTCTAATTCACCCGTTTGGTAAATGTGTCAAGCAATGCGTATTAGTATAGGCATACCTCAGTTATTTATACACATTTAGCTAATGTGTCAATTACATACACTTATATTTATATGTATTCATGATTAAAGTCTGTAATAGACTGGTATATAAACGAAAAGTAAGCTCCAAATATGTGTCATTGTGACCTAATTTGAGTTAGAAGAGCTTGAAAATACCAAAGGGGTAATCAGAATCTGTATATCGAAGAACAGACAACACAATGGCCAAAAGAAAAAGTAAAAAAGGACAAACAACGATCAACAAAACATACACATAAAACTAAAGACCGAGAAACACAAACCCCACTGATTAAAGGATATATTGTAATGCAAAAATAAAAGCTGTCCGAGATTGGCCCTTCCCTAAAAATGTCAAAGAAACACGTAGTTTTATAGGTTTCTGTTCTTATTACCGTCGCTTTGTTAAAGATTTTGCGATAGTCGCCAAACCCCTCCATCAATTGACGGAGAAGGGTAAAAAGTTTAATTGGACTGAATCATGTCAGGAGGCCTTCAGTAACCTGAAAGAGCTTTTAATATCTGCTCCTGTGTAAGGTTACCCTCAAAATGATGGGGAATTTATCTTGGACTGTGATGCCAGTTTCTTTGGGATGGGGACCGTGTTATCACAAAAATAAAATGATGTCGAAAAACCCATTGCTTACTTTAGTTAAACGTTTTCTAAATGTGAGACTAATTACTGTGTCACTCGGAAAGAACTCCTAGCGATTGTCATGGCCATCAAAAACTTCCATTACTATTTGTACGCCAGAAAGTTCACTGTTAGGACTGATCACGGGTCACTCCGGTGGTTGATGAATTTCAAAGAACCGGAGGGTAAGTTAGCCCATTGGTTGGAAGTGCTAGGTAGTAACCAATTTACAATAATACACCGAGCTGGTCGTTTACACTCGAATGCCGATGGTCTTAGCCGCCGACCGTGTATCGATAATTGCTCCCACTGTTCCCGGAAGGAGATGAAAGAAAGTTGCTCTGGAGGATCCGAAGTTTTGGTTTCTGCTGAAAACTCAGATCGAGTAGCTTCAGTGGAATCAAGCCAGGAAAGATGTATGGTTGGAAAGTCGAGAAATGAGTTGAGCGGTGTGCACAATGAGGCACTTCCTCCAAGTAAGTGCGTACATACAAACACATTAGAGGACTTCCCAACGGAATGTAACCACCATGTGAAGCAAAACGATCCAGATGGCTCATTGGGAATCATAATCTCGAGCACTGATAATACATTGTCGATTCGAACATTATCGCATGATGCTAATAGTAGCATATTATCTAAAAAAATCGGGTGCGAGTGTGAATCACAAGTGAGTGCTGTAAAAACCAGGGCTATGGTGAAGAGAGAACTAAACCAGACAAAACATGACAGTCTAAATTCTGAAAATGAGGAGTTATCTTATAAATTAGATATAAGAAACAAACAGCAAGTTTTAAAACTAGTTTGTCATTGGGTAGAAAATTCTATCAAACCGGATTGGTCAGAGGTATCCAAACAATCTCCCGAAGTCAAATATTATTGGAATCGGTTAGATTCTTTTAAATTAAAAGCAGGGGTTATGTATAAAAAGTATGAAAGCGAGAGCGGAGATAACATTTTCTGGATAATCATTATACCGGAAAGTTTGAATGGTTCTATTTTGCAACACCTACATGATAGTGCAATGGGTGGGGGTCATTTAGGTGTTAAAAAGACACTAAGTAAAGTCAGAGAAAGCTACTTTTAGTTTGGTTTGAGAAAATTTGTTGAACAATGGTGTCGCAAATGCGACGTTTGCTCTAGTAGAAAATCCCCTGGCCGTAAACCGAGGGCCCCGATGCGACAATATCAAGTCGGTACAACTCTTGAACGAGTTGTTTTGGACATCCTTTGTCCTTTACCAGTTTCAGAGTGTGGACATAAATATTTGTTAGTCATAGGTGACTATTTCACCAAATTTGTTCATGCAGTGCCTATAAAAAACCAAGAAGCTGATACGGTAGCCCGAGCTTTTGTTAACGATTTCGTTGTGTTATTCGGAGTCCCTATGCAAGTGCATTCGGACCAAGGTGCGAATTTCGAGTCGAAATTATTTCAAGAAATGTGCAAGCTTATTGGTATAGACAAAACCCGTACAACTGTCATGAGACCCCAATCTGATGGGATGGCAGAGCGCTATATGCGAACGATATTGAATATGTTAGCTTCTTATGTATCAAGTCACCAAAGAGATTGGGATCAATTTATCCCTCTTCTAATGATGGCCTATCGGTCCTCTATTCACGAAAGTACTGGGGTAACCCCATGTCAAATGATGTTCGGGCTCATATACGGCAAACCTGAAACAAAAAGTAAAAATTCAGATAACGCCCTAGATTATGTTGAGGAACTTGAACAAACATTAAAAGAAGTTCATGACCTTGCTCGCAAAAAGCTAAAAATGTCCAGTGATAGTATGAAAAAAGTTTGATGTAGGTGATCCGGTTTGGTACTACCAATATAAACGGAAAGTTGGTCAGAATCCCAAATTGCAACGGCCTTGGCATGGACCGTTCGTAGTTGTTGGGAAATTAAATGATGTGCTGTATCGTATACAGTTGAGCTCAAAAAGTCGAGCTAAAGTTGTTCATCATGATAAGTTAAAGTTGTGTAAGGGTGAAAATAAACCCAACTGGTTTTCTTGAAGTCCGCCCGGTTTGAAATGTTTGAGGTGTGCTAATACTAGTTGTGGTGCACCAATTTTCTTAGATTGTTTTATACCATACCAACAGTTGGGTTGAATTAATATGTATTGTTTTATATTTATGGTGTACATGTAGTTGTACAAAGACGATTTATTCTATCGTAGTTGTATACAAACATTTTGTGCATCTTGCCCATTAGCATGATTAAAGAGTGATACGTTATGCATTTTATATTTTTGATCTAAAGAGATTAAGAGGTTAATGCTGAAATTTGTATGGTTCCTGCTTGGTGAATGCCAACATAGACTTCCAATTTGGTGACCAAATCTTGTAGGAAGGGGGCAATGTAATGCCGGCATCCCCCCTTTTTTTGTTGTTAATCTATATTTTTGTGTTGTATGACTCTATGGAGTAAATGTTTGTGAGACAATCATAATTTAGTAATTTAGGATTCTTGTTAGTTGAATTATGTTGGTTTTTATAAATACTGGTGTCTGTCATATGTTGTTTTGTTGTGGATAATTGTCCCACTTGTGTGATATTATAGGTCACTAATTGTGCCGTCCCGGCTTCCAATGGTAAGAAAGCTACATGATTGGAGTTTGATCAATGAATAGTTGTGAAATGTTGTAGAATGGCTTGGATGAACTGGTCATAAAAGTAATAAACTTTGTCCGGCACTCACGGAGGTGAAAACCGGTTGAAATATTGAATAAAAACCAAAACCTTTTGTGAGAGATTGTCGGCAATCCGTATGTTACCCCATGAGTGTAGAAATGTTTGGTGATGTAAATCTTGCGGGTGGATGTCGATGATAAGCTAGAAAACATTTTATTTCAGCTGGAGGTTGTTGTTTACATTTGTCACCGCCGGTGACCACGCCGGTGACAGTTTGTTTCCATATCAAATAAGCCGGTGCTTCTCAAATAAAGTCCAGTTAGCAGTTAAAATATAATCCTACCTGGTTTACGAAGTCAGTTTGATATAATTGTTCTAAAATAATTCAATAGAATTGAGCAGTTGGTATGAAATTAAAACGAATGGCTTTATTGTTTATGAACGTCAATTGTTGACAAAATGGCCTACCTAATATATGACGTAGGGGGAAAGTCCCTTTACGTTGTTTCCGTGATGATCATTGGTTGAGGGATGTAACGACGTCAGTTGTTGGTTCAACGTGGGTATAATGGCTGGAACTCAGCCGAAACAAGAAGATAGATTGTTTATATCTTCCAGGGACGCCTGAAACCTTTAGAAGTTGGATACCGGCAAAAATGTCTGATAGACAGAGTGTATATGCTAGAGTACGTAATACGTAATTTATCACCGGATAGGTGACGGTGACGGTGGTCTGGTGACATTTACTTGTATTTGTAGTGGTTGTGGTGCAATTTCTTGGTGCAAATTGTCGGTGTAAATCGTTGGTGCAAATTCTAGGTGTAAATTGTTGGTGCAATCCTGGGTGTACATGAATGCTGGGACGTATTTAAATTAAAGGCAGGACTTGTAGGGTCATGTCTGTACCGTTGTTTTGTGGAGTTAATAAGTTGTTTAATGTTTTCCTGCATGTTGTCCCTGTATAATGTCCCGAGTATAAGTTGAACCTTTAAGAATAAAGGCTGTTGAATTGTTTTAACGGATAAGATTATATATAGTAAGACCAACCATGCCCGTGGCCAGTCGGACCAGTCTCGTTCCAGCCATTCTCTCCGGATTTTAGCTTACATGATTAATAAAATATTGAATTACTATTGGATTCTTCCCTCTTCTGTGTATCCCTTCCCCTGTAGCGTATTTGGATTGGTGAAGTCATAACTCACCAATCCCGATATCCTATAGTGAAATATTGTGCACTCATTGAGCAACTTTCCGACTTTTAATGTAACGTCGCTTTCTCCGGTGACCGACTCTAGCACCCGAGGGCCGGCGTTGCAATATATGTCTTAGTATTGAATGTTGTTTACACAACAAAACGAATTATTGTTATAGTTACCATTAGTAGTTACTCAACCATAATATTTAGGTCACGACTACTGCATTGATACGATGTATTAAAATAAACAAATTAAATCGCATAATATAAAGGCATTGTAATAAGCTGATAATATATTAATGAAGCAGAAAGGCAGATAACAGTGATTAATTATTATATTGATGAAAATTTGCGAAACAAAGCAAAACAAACCTAATGTTTTGTATAAGTGCCATGTTGTGTTGTCGTTGGAGTTCCAATTATCAGAGGGACTGGTTTAACCCCGTCACATTTTTGTGCCCTTCCCAAATCATGACCAGGATTTCCATCGTCAGACATCGTGTTGTTTTTATGTTCAGTGGTTTTATGTGAGAGGTGATTGTACGTTTTGTTGATATTGATGGCATTGTTGGCCATGGCTGTTTAAGCTTTCTTTTCATAAACTTCATTGCTATTATATCAGTATTTTATCTTTTTTTCTTTCAGAAAATGCACGGACGACCTATTTAAAACATGAAAACATACTTCGTTTTTAATCTTATTCTACTGTTACAAAGGATACAAGGTAACTTCTTTACTGGTGTTCCATCACAATGTCTTTGTAAGTCACTGTCAAACGTTCACTAGCATGTTCATGCTGTTTCTTTAAAAGTATTAAAACACTTACAATCTGACATTTCGGCTCCCTCCTTATTTCTTTAATCATCAAGGCCTGAAGACGACAATTTGATTTGTATGAATATAAATATATAAATTACAGAATGCTTATATAATATTTATATGCCAGCGAAGCTGGCACTTATGTTAGAAATATCGAGAAAAAAAATATACTGATGGCCTAAGCATCTTTCGTTCACAAGAACTACTTCCTGTATCCTTGGAGACACGGTACAATATGACGACGGCGAGATCACGTCTTCTCGTTATCTGTTATTTATTGTCATGTTCAAGTCCCCTTTCCCGATAATCGTTAATTAAAATAAATCGAATAATAATGAAATGGAGAAATGATGTAAAGAAATCAATAACGACTATTTTAAAATCTAGTCACAAAAGAACGAGAGTGACCTTTGACTTCTGATATTGAGTCATGAGAGCTCGAAAGTCGTCTGCCGTTCTAATCCAGATCTGCAAACACTGAATTTATTCAGGTAGTTGTCCAACTCTCCTTAAACTAGTAATATGAGACAGGTGCTACCTGTAGTGCCAGCGAAGCAATATCCACATTATCTAATATGGGACGAAGTCCCAACTATGGTAGAAATAGCAATATTTTGATTCCAGATCCATAGCACTAATGGATAAAATTGCTTGCACCGGAAATGACGTAACCGGGAACCATTACAGGGTTACTGGTGAAATTCGACTCCGTAAGGATGCGCAGTAATCTGGTACTCGTAGCCCCGAAAGGGCCACGAGTACCAAAGTACTAAAAACGACATATTGTATAAATAAAATGAAAAACGGGTACAAGGATGTAGAAAAAAAATCAAATTGCTTACGCATTAGCTCTAAATCTTGTGAGAAGTGGAACCCGTTCAAAATATTGCGAGATAGAGCGTGAAGTAGTCCTTGACAACCATAAACAACGATGGCTGACAATGTTTATAATTTGTATGATGTATAAAACCAAGGATTTATACAGTAGATACATACTATACTATATAAATCCTTGATAAAACTAATAGTAATGACGGCTTTTCTCGTGAATAAAGCATCGCGCATGAACAACAAAATGTGCAAACTAAAGCAATAGTACAATAAAGTTTATTTTCGTCTAACTCTAAAAAAGATAATATTAAATATGGTATTTATGGGAGGATTATCCAAGATGCTACATGTAGTTGACGCAAAAGTTTAATCGTCTGCTAGCCACTGTTCCAGACGAACCAGGGCAAATTTGTCAACTGCATTTGTTTTAGAGCATTATCCGCTATTTAGAAATTATTGGTAAAATCAATGTAAACACACTTGCACACAATTACACATGATCAATATCTACTGTGTAGGGCTATAGCAAAGTATTTAATTTTCTGCATTTTCTTGCCCCCGTGGAATTGAAATTTTGTCTTTTAAACCTACCTGCACTCGGCCTCACACAAAATAGTTGAAATAATCTTTAGAAATATGAATAAAAGAAAATCTATTCGTAATGATCACTCATACACAAGGTCTAAACCCAAACAATTACCAAATATTAGGTCTCGGCCAAAACATTTACCATTTGTTCATTCTGATCATTTTCAGTATTTTGATGTTAAAATATGTATGATATGCATAGTTGGACCTGAATTTTTTTTCCCTTGAAAAATCATACGGTAAGGGACATACCAGTCTCTAACCAGTATTATAGTTATACTATTCATGTTTGATTATGATATAATTTAATGCCAGAAGGATAAGACACTAAAACTTTTTCCCTGAAAAAAAAATGTTTGGTGAGGGACATACATGTACCGGCACCGGCGCCACAAAACTTGAGAATTTACTTAAGTCTGAGAATAAATACTCAAATTTGTATGGCTGAGTTCCACATTTGAGAATATTCTCAAATTCTAAAGTTTTGTGGCGCCGGGGCCCGGTTTCTAACCCAATATGACATTTTTATGAGGAAAAGGGAAAAATTAAAAAGATGTAATTACATAAATTTGAACCAAATGAAATTACTGGGCAATTTGTTTTGATCTTTTAATATTTCAAGAATCTGTCACACAAGATGATTTTAAGATTTGATAGAACTGATTTATCATCTTTATGACAATAGTGGTGAGGTACATAAGTATGTATTTATGTTTACATCTTAATGTCAGTGTCTGCATTGGTCCTGTCCAATAAACTGTGCCTCATCTTATCCATCATTAAACTGTATACATATGTGGAATAAGTCTTTTTTTACTTATTGATAGATTTTGCTCATGAATATAAACAAATTTAATCTTACCTCTTATGTGGCAGTAATTAGCATCCTTCTATAGCCTTCTCCTTATTAAACCTTGTCCGTAATGTTGTGTTCATTCTTTTACAGTTTGGTTAAAAATATTTATCTGATTTATTTTTTGATATTTAACATTCTTAATTACAATTACTGTACATAATGTTTTTAAAAATACTCTAACATTTTCCTGCCTTCAATATTTTGAATAAATTAGATTTGTCATTTTCAAATTTTTACTTCAGAAGACATGAAGGAATATACAGAGTTGTTCCACTATTATTTTTCTATTTGCCACCTTCAGTTATTTTAAAGTATAAATACATTTGTAATGTTAAGGCGAATTATGACATAACATGTCATTGGATCTTAGAAATATATTATTTTTTTTTATAAATTATTTAGAAAAAAGGCTGCCTTTTCACAGACAATTGTATTTGACCTATATCATTATTGGTTTATTGTTACACGTGTATTGGTAATACATCTTTCTTCAAAAGAAAGTTATTTTTCATATCAACACAATTATATGTGTAAGGTTATTTAAATCCACAAAAACCAAAACTTAGAAGCATCATGCAGTATTGGTTTACAACAGCACCAATTTCCAAAAGATTTGTAAATGATGTATTGCTAAAGGTATGTAACCATTGTTTCAAAAAGTTGAGTTTTTATCTTATTTTTTTTATTTCATTAATTTGCATGGTTGTTAATTTTCACATATGCGGATCCAGGATTTGGAAAGGGGGCGTGAATCCATATACATCCGCTAAATCAATTTTTAATTTGTATCTAGAAAATAATATTGCACTTTTTCTTGGTGTTTTTGATTTGGTAAAAGGCTGCTTCATGTAGGAAAATTGACATTTCTGCCGTATTAGAATCGCTTAGGATGAAATTCAAATATAAAGGACAGTCCGTGGTAAAGACAACAACTTGTAGGAGCTGTGTCTCTGTAAAGTGAATATATATCATTATTAGACTTCGTCCTCAATACATATGAGGAATTATGTGATACCCTATATCAGGCTCTGTGTCTGTCTGACCATTCTATCCACTCCCCATAGAATTAACTTTTTAGGTTCATAATTGTGTCATTGTGTCATATGAATGTAAATTAGTGCAATGCATATAATATGACAATGTAATACAGATCAAAACTAAATTTCCAATTTGTACATGTACTGAATTAGTTGTATTGCCTTTAAAAGGAAAGAGAGATGCACAGTAAACAAATGGATAAAAATGTACAGTTGGAAGCATGCCTTGTTTGACTAAATTCCCCTTTTTAGCTAACCCTTGAGAAATTGACCACCAATTAATTTTTCTCAATCTTCTTGAATGATTGAAGAGTTAAACAAACTTGGCAGAGATTTTCCTCTTAAGGTCATTAGCAGTTGTTACATGTACTGTGAAAGTGTCTAAACCATACACCGACTTACACATGTATATGAAAACCTGTGTAAACTAATGAGGCTTTATGATAGTGATGATCCACTATTCTTAATATTTAGGTTATTTGAACCGGATACTTGTCTAAACTGAATAAAATCTTTAGTCCCAATGAAGTTTGGTTAAGACAGATTTCACTGTTCTTGGTGCCATTGTGTAGAGAAATTGCCTATTTTCTGAATGGTCGATCTATGAAACTCTTCCCAATAATTTAAAATTTGGCATGTTACGTTACATGTATATTGTATGTTCCCATCTGGGTCCATAACATGGCATTGAGAAATGGTCTTCAATGAGGTCCTTTTGTTTTATCTTCTGCCCGAAAGCCTCTGAACAAAACGTAACCAAATTTGACAGAGATGATTTATGATTGGGTACTCCTTTTTGAAGGAAATGGCAAAGATTGCAAAACTAAACGGTCAAAGTGACAGTCCCACATTTTTTGTGCCGGGACAAACAAGTTGTAGTCTACCAGAGATATGTATATACGTGTTAAATGTCTCTGAACCAACCATGTTCTCCTGAATGTTGAAGACAGATGAAATTTTGTACAGATGTTGATACACATACACACAACCCAAAATATAGCTCTAATGTGGGAAAATTGTGTCTGTAAGAGAACATGTTACCCTGCGGTGACACGTAGGCTAATGAAAATCGACGTATTTAAAAGAAGTAAGCAAATGCGTCTAAATCGACCTTTTCAGAAACTAAAAGTAGTTGAATTTCAAATTTTGGTCTACGAACAATTAATTTTCAATCAATGATGTTACGTTATTTACGGCCTAGGCCAATCAAAATGTTTTGGTGTACGTTTTACCCACAATGCATTAGTTTCTGAAAGGTCCAATTAGCATATACACGGCTGTATAATTACATTACTTCCGTTTTTCATTGAAATATTACAATATGATTGGTTATGAAGTGGTCACATGATTATAAAAGAGATGTTTTACATCCCAATAAAACGCAAACCCGAACTTGTACGTGCCTCCATGACGACGTCAGATGTAAAAAATCAATGGCGTAGTAATTTCCAACAGCAGATAATCTAACACAAATAAAATTCACAACGAAAAATTCAACTATATTAAATTTTGGTGTGATTTAAATGTAATTATAAGAATTGAATGCATTTTTTTGGTACTTTTAAAGGCGTGTAAAAGCGTGGATCGCGGCACATTTTTTGTATGAAGCGCGCTAATAAAACTACCAAAATAAAATGCATTCAATTCATAAATATATATTTTACAGATGTTTGCAATTAAACATATACCATGGGACTGACAATATCATTAAACCGAGTTTTATTTCTTCCTCCTCCTGTCCGAAACAATATTTTCTATGAAATTGAGACGTCGAGTACCGGATTATACAACATCGGACTGGGTGCACAGCCTACAGGAGGGGGATGTTCCCCGTTTTGGCGAAAAACCTTTAAAAACGACAGAAAATATGGGTTTGGGTCCCCCTAATTGCCCTCTCTTTTGAGAAAGTCTGGGTCCCTTCCCGGTCTACTTTGAAAAAAAAATTATAGGTCCATATACCTCAGTTAATATGCGAGCGTCAGCGAGCTCTTTATGGTATAAAATGTGTACTTAGGATTTTTTGACAAACATGACTTCACATACTGATGGATAATTTTTTTTTTGCACATTGTAAACACGTTCCGTGTAACACACTTACACACTCAGTAGTAAATCATTTGTCTGTTTTGGCGACCGGAAGTTCCATGCTGTTATAATGAGAAATAGGGTACCCAACAATAATGTACCCTACACAGATATGACGTCACTGTTTCATGCAGGTGCACTAATTAATATTTCCTAATTAAAAATGCAAGTTATTGTATTTACATAATTCGGGTATGATGTAATTATTTTTTCATTGTATTAATTGGTATACTTTGATTGTGTATTGATTAAAGCGCAACATGCTATGGTAAGTATAAATCCCATTAAATTATGTTTTGCTTGTCACCTGATATAGTTAAAAATCGTATGTGTGAATAATGATGTGTAAAGCTATAATTGGATTCAAGATGTTTTAGTGGTTTGTCGTATCTTTGTGTAAGATACCTTTCATATTCATTTTAATATATAACAAAGATAAATACTATATACAATAGATTTAATATCCCCGTCAATATAGACAGACATGGGTCGGAGAGCCATCCCATACTGCCTTTACAATGATATATGCAATTATTCCTAACCAATTATACATATTAATAAAATAGAGAGTCAACTACCACCCGACAGTATCTTCAACCTCACGAAAGGGCCAACAGTATGCTATCTTTCGTGCAGGGGCGTAAACTGCCGAGACCTGAAGTTAGCCTTTCCAGGATAGTTCACTCTCTAGAAAGATTATTTACATCGCGAGCCGAGATCCACGAGTTGAATTTCTTTGGCCAGTTTAACCATTTAACAAAATAGTTTTTATTGTTTCCTTTTCCTTTCGTCTTCAGAATTTTCTCTATTTTCCACATGTCATCGTCCCGTACATCTACTTTCTGCAATTCTGACTGATAAAACATTCCTTTAATTTCTTCATCATGAAAATCCTTCAATCTATATATTGGGACTCCACCACGCATTATTCTTTGGGTAATCTTAAATATTTCACCGCTCCATTTTTCGTCGTATTCTCTTGTAAATATATTTCTAATATATGTGATTCTCACTTTATCTCCTACTTTAAAACGAAAAGGTTTCCGTATTGTCTTTCTTTTACTTTCGGTTAAAACCTTTTTAGGCCAATATATTTTCCACCACAGGTTGGTTTCTTTGCCTTTAGTCACCTGGTTCGGAGGCATACCTATCGTTCTATGGTATGTTTTATTATAACTTCCAGCGAATTTCTGTAATTCCTCTATGTAATCATACGACTGAGCGTGTGTGAAATATCTGTACATCTTTGACTTAATGGTCTTAATCACTCTTTCGACATAGTTGGCTTTGATTTCTGTATTTTGTGCAAACAAATGTTTGATCCGTCTCTGTTTCAAAAGAGACTCTACTAATCGTGAGAGTCTAAATTCTTGGCCTTTATCAGTTCTTATTCTGCTAGGCAATCTCCCTTCAGCGAATATGCTTTTCAAAGCTTTCATTACAGATTCACCTCCCTTGTTCTTCAGTGGTCGCAGCCATAGATATTTGGAGAAGATGTTGATTGCCACCAATATAAAGTTATATCCGCGATTATATTTTGAAAATTTTGTCATATCCATTAAATCTACATCCCATTGGTCGTCTATGCCAATCACAACAACCCTGTTTCTTTTGATTGGTCTTTTTATAGGTCTTTGCAGACTATATGGTTCCTGTCGGTGTAACCATTTATTTATCTTGTATTTACGAATTTTCCATCTTTTCTGACGAATCTGTATAATTTATCTGGGCCGGCAAAACTTGCAGGATTAGATGGATCGTAATATATTTTCTTTAAATATTGTCCCCAAGAAGCCATCTGTATGGTGTGGAGATTTCAAATAAAATGAAATATATGAAGAATAATGTTCTTTTATATTAGTCCTCCTCCTCCTCCCCCTCCTCCTCCTCCGACTCATTATCGTCGTCGTCCTCTTCATCAACGCTTTCATAGTTTTCATTATCGATGACTTCATCAAGGTAATTTTCCAACATGTGTTTATACTTTCGTATGGCTATTTTTATGGCTTTATTGTAGTCCATGCCATCTTGTATCAGGTCATCGACAATTTTCATGACTTTCAAGTGTAAACTGCCATTCTTTAATTGAAGTATGTATTGGATTAAACTATGGTATCTGAACATCATTTGATCCAGATCTTCATCTTTCAGTTTCCGATTGGCTTTCAGCCTTGCCTCTTCCTCAGTTTGTCCATCTTTTATATATTTATCCACCTTAGATTCCCATTTGTCTTCGTTTTGCTCTCTAGCAAGTTTGGCTAATTGCGTGAAAGCTACGTCTTCCCCTTCATCAATAGTAGTCTGCTCTTCTAAGCGTGACTTCTTAGATGGTATATGATCATCCTCATTATCGTCTCTCTGACGCTTCAGTTCATTGGTTTCGGGACACCAGTGATGCATATGTCTAGCCAAATCAGGTATATTTTCAAATAGTA
>MJUT01044473.1:257159-268535 GCA_002080005.1 Gigantidas platifrons | reverse complement strand
AAATTACAAAAATGGGTGCAGACGCAAGTGATAAAGTTTACCAGTTGCTTGCCCAGGGTTGGTGGTTCTCTCCGGCTTCCTCCATCACTAAATCTATTCGTCATGATATAGCTGAAATATTGCTGAAAGTGGTGTTAAACACCAAAATTCATTCATTCATTCAAACTTTAATGAACAGGAGAGTCTGAAGACCTTAAATTGATTTTGTATGGCATAATCCATTATAAAGTTTGCCTTGTCTCCTATATTGACCCATTTTTACAGACTTATAAATGTGTAGTCAATGTCATTCAATTTAAAGTCGCATGACTAGGCTAAGCCCAAACTCAAATGTAGAACTTTTTAACAGTTGGTATTGCAGTAAGTCTGCATTAAGAAGAAAGAGCTTGGAATCAGGATGATGTATATCTGAATTGGGGTGACATATCTATCCACAGACTGTTGTTTCAGTGAGCTAGCACTATGATAATCCAGCAAAGGGTGTTGCTCTAGTACAAAACGGACCTCATATTGGCTTCATTTAACTGAAAATTAACTTGTTATGGCAATGATATAGCTGAACAATTACTGAGTTGGTGTTAAACAACACTCACTCCTCTTGTGTTGGGACAAATAAGGATTTTAGGGAAACGCACTAACCACTATACCAGCCAGGTGGTTGATTTCTGGTTGGAGAGCAGAAGATCGTGACTTGCACAAGAACAATAAAACCCAATATGTTGCTTTTTTATCATTTACAAGATAAAAATAATTTGTAATAATCCTGGTTCATCCATCATTTGATAAACAATTAAAATGCTGCTGTGGGCAGAGAAGAAATGTAATATGATTTAAAGTGATTTATTTATTTATACAAGATATAAAGGTAGACAGGAGTGTGGAAATACACAAATGTTCTGCTTGTCCACAGGCAAGATATCTGAAAAAAAGTAACTTGACACATAATCTGTCCTGTTTTTTTTCCAAACTTTTGATACAGCAGTGTCATGGTGGATATATCTTACAAGGATTGCCTCTAGTCTAGATCAGTGACAGGAGTCTGTATTTAATCCAGTTTGCTTCTTTATGGTCTATTGTAACATTCATTCATTGATAAAGTGAACATAAACATCCCTGTCTAAATACTGCTGCCCAAACGCAGACAATTTTTTATTTGAATATCAGAGTGTGTAGACACAGAATAAGCACAAATATTTGTTCCAAACTATAAAAATAGTGATGATAAGCATGAACAGCTATTGTGATAGATGGATTATATTGTCAATTTACACCTTGTTTCCTTTCTGAATCCGCCTTTGATTTTGCTATTTGTCTATTGAATTGGGTGACAACATAGGAAGTATGTTGCATGGCAACAACTTCCAAAAAACCGTAGCCGGCGGGCAAAAGTTTAATGTAAATAGAAACAATGTTTTTAAACCCAAAACTGTAGATAAGTTAGTTAAAGTTTTTAACGGCCTCAAGTGTTTTTACACAAATGCAGATAGTCTACCTAACAAATTAGACGAATTCAAAGTTAGAGCCCAAGAAGTTGATGAAGGCTATGATATCATAGCAATTACAGAAGTGTACCCAAAAAATTGTAGATTTCTACCAGGTAAAGCAGAGCTGCAATTACAAGGATATGAACTATTCATCAACGACACACCAGGAATGAAAAGAGGAATAGCCTTATATATTAAACAGAATCTGATGGCAGAAGAAATAAAAATAGGTGATTTCAAGGAAAGTGTCTGGGCAAAAATCAAAATGTCAGGTAAAGATACTCTACTGGTAGGATGTGTGTACAAAAGTCCCAACAGTGACAAAGAAAACTTGAATAAATTGAACGAAATGATGATACAAAGTTCTTACATCAAGGAATATTCTCACCTATTAATAATGGGAGATTTTAATTACCCAAAACTAGACTGGAACTCTTGGTTAAGTAACGGAGATAAAGAAGGAGAAAAATTCATGGAGAGTATAAGAGATTGTTATCTACATCAACACATTTTGGGCTACACAAGAACCAGGGATAACAGTGAACCTAGTACTATAGACCTAGTTTTTACAAATGAGGAAGATATGATTGATAAGATTGAATATGAAAGCCCATTGGGACGAAGTGATCATGTTGTATTAACATTTAATTACAAGTGCTACTTTGAACTAGAGGAAGCCACAGTAGACAAATGGAATTATCACAAAGGCGACTATCTTAAGATGACGAAAGAGATGGATAAAGACTGGTCTAAGTTATTAACTGACAAGGATCCAAATGTACTGAACAGCATCTTTTTGAGTGAGTTCAACACAGCAAAAGATAAATGCATACCCAAATTAAACAGAAAAGCGGCTTCGAAAGTAACAAAGCATAATTACTTACCCCTTGACAACAAAACTAGAAAAAAAATCAGACAAAAGCACAGATGTTGGCAGTATTATATGGAAACAAGAGACAATGAAAAATACCAAAAATTTAAGAAAATCAGAAATCAAGTTAAAAGTTTAGTAAAAAAAGCAAAACAGACCATGGAAAAAGATATAGCAAAAAATGCTAAGACCAACCCTAAGAAATTCTGGCAATATGCCAATTCCAAAAGAAAAACCAAAAGTGGAATCGCAGAACTAAAATATAAAACCGACAAGGGGGAGATAGAAACAACGAAATGCGACAAGGATAAAGCCAACGTTTTAGCCAACTTCTTCAGTAGTGTCTTCACCAATGAACCAGAAGGAGACCTGCCAAAATTTAAAGATGTAAATATAGAGTTTATGTTTGAAGAAGGAGTCTTTGAGGAAAAAGAAGTCGAAAAATTACTAAATGAATTAAATCCAAATAAATCGCCCGAAGGCATTAAAAGAACTCCAATCTGTTTTAACAAAACCACTTACAAGGATATTTAATGCCTCGAAGGAGGAAGCAAAAGTACCTGAAATATGGAAAATTGGCAATGTAGTGGCTCTGTTTAAGAAGGGAGACAAGTCCGATCCTGGCAACTACAGGCCAGTAAGTCTTACCAGCATTGCATGTAAAATGATGGAAAAACTTATAAGAAACCAAATAGTAGATCGTATAAAAAGAAATAAACTATTTAAATGTAGCAAGAAACAATTTGGTTTTATATCTGGAAGATCCATGACCCTGCAATTACTGTTGGTTCTAGACCATTGGACCGAAATACTAGATAACGGCGGCAGTATTGACTCTGTTTATATGGACTTCATGAAAGCGTTCGATAAAGTCCCCCATAGAAGACTCATCGAGAAAATGAAACATTATGGTATTGGAGAAAAAACACTCAACTGGGTTCAGGATTTTTTATCAAACAGAAAACAAAAAGTTTCAGTGAATGGAATGGACTCTACTATCCACAATGTAACTAGTGGAATTCCACAAGGCAGTGTATTAGGGCCAATCCTGTTTGTAATCTACATAAACGACATGCCAGATTGTGTCTCTTTGCAGACGACACCAAGCTATATAAAGAAATCAAATCACCAGAAGACAGCAACAGTTTGCAAAGGGACTTGGATAGTTTACAGGATTGGTCCAATACCTGGCTACTAAAATTTCACCCAAATAAATGCAAGGTCATTACGGTATCAAATAAAAGGAACATAAATAGGACGTATCATTTATACGATAGTATGGGCAAGGAAATAGACCTAGAAAAATCAGAGGGAGAAAAAGATATTGGAGTATTTGTGGACGAACAGCTTACATTCTCAAGACATATTCAGCAGCAAGCGAATAAGGCGAACAGTATCATGGGCCTCATAAGAAGAACTTATTCATACCTAGATGAGCAGAGTTTCAGATACCTATTCCAGGCTTTAGTAAGACCACACCTTGAATATGCAGAAGCAGTATGGGCACCATCAAAAGTAGGGGACACAAATGTACTGGAAAATGTCCAAAGAAGAGCAACGAAACAAATTCCATCACTTAAAGACCTAGATTACTCAGATAGACTTAAAAAGCTGAAAATGCCAACCCTAAAGTACAGGCGCTTTAGAGGGGACATGATTGAAACCTTCAAAATCATCAATTGCATATACGATAGAGAGGTCACAGAAAATTTTCTGGAAATGGATCAAAATACAAGAACTAGGGGAAACGACAAAAAACTGAAGAACAAATACAGTAAACTCAATATCAGGAAATTCTCTTTCACAAACAGAATAGTCGACATTTGGAACAATCTACCAAATGAAGTTATCAAAGTTAATACAGTGAAAAGTTTTGAGATGAACTTGGATAAGTACTGGGAAACACAAGAGTTCAAATACGATCACACAACCAACATCAACCTAATTAGTAAGCCCGGAAGTGACGTAAAGTCGCGGTCTAGCAAAATAGAAGAAGAGGTGGATATAGTGGTGTCAAGCCAGCGTCCACAATCGAACCTAACCCACAGGCGCTTGTGTAGAGTCAAAAATATGCTCGCTATGTACCTAAAATACCACAAGGCCAGACTCACTCCCACTACCCCTGTCACTTCAACCGCTATTTCCCCTGTCAAAATGTCGATAGAACACAAATCGCCTACTGATTTGCGTAGTGAAATGCTTTTTCTTCAAGGAAAATCCGTTTTTGATATCTTTCTACCTTCTGCACCCCCATACTGACAGATAATCCTCCGATTTTGTTGATACACAGCATATCGTAGGCTGCAAAAGCGAAAGTATGTCTTTCCGCCTTTCGGTCGTTCTCGGGTTTTATTATTGCTTTACGAAACATACATGAGAAGTTCATATTTTGGCGCCTTGTAATTTGAATTTGGAATTTCTAGTGTTTAGTATTTATATAAGATAAAACCCGAGTACGAACGAAAGGCGGAAAGATGCCACGCGACCTACTTTCGCTTTTGCAGCCTACGATATGTTGTGTATCAACAAAATCGGAGGATTATCTGTCAGTATGGGGGTGTAGAAGGTAGGAAGATATAAAAAACGGATGTTCCTTGAAGAAAAATCATTTCACTACACAAATCAGTCGGCGATTTGTGTCCTATCGACATTTTGACAGGGGAAATAGCGGTTGAAGTGACAGGGGTAGTGGGAGTGAGTCCGGACTTGTGGTATATTAGGTACATAGCGAGCATATGTTTGACTCTACACAAGCGCCTGTGCCTAACCTAACCTAATCAAACTTTGAAGATAAGAAAGCGATATCGACTTCTTTATGGTAGATGTTACAGGCACTCTATCAAAGACTAGACCATCTCCATTTTTTCGGAGAGTCCCTTTTTTGAAGATACAAAGAGGTAATCAGAAGCCGCACGAAGGACAGACAATACAATGTTTAGACAGTTGTAAAAAAATGTGTCACTTTTCCAATTAGACTTCAAAACCTGGGAGTTGAGCCTATATTTTCTCTCAAAAACAGGAAGAATAAAACAGTTATTTAGGGCAAAAATTCAAGCTGAAATAATTAAAGGTGAAGGATAATAATTCAAATAAACTTTTAATTTAGAGCAAACTTTCGGAAACTTTGAACTACCGTAAATTGGGATTTTTTGGATGTGGTTACATTTTGGTTTATTTGGCTCTATGAAAGCAGCAAAATTAAACCTCAAACAACTTGAATTTGACCTTCCTAAATCACTGATGTCAAAACTATTAGTGCTCAACCTTTAGCAATTAAAACGGTTACACCCCGTTGGTCCGAAGGTCCGATAGTCCGAAGGGCCGATAGTCCGCAGGTCCGATAGTTCGAAGGACCGATAGTCCGAAGGGTCGATATCGATAGTCCAAAGGTCCGATGTAGTTTGGTTAGCGTATTCCGCTGGTGCTCAGCCTCGTCAGAATTTATTTTCTACCCTGTGTTTTTCCACAGTAACGCAATTTGCCAACATTACATAACCAATCTTAAGAAAAGTAAGAAACCGAACCTCCGTTCCACAGGAGGAATCCAAAGCTGTAAATCCAAGGGAATCGGCAAAATCGAGCAGACAAGCAAAGACAGAGAAAAAAAGATTACACAAAAACCATAAACGTACACAAAAAATGACCATCACGTACCCATAAAAACCAGGGTTAGACCAGGTATGCCGGCAGAGTAAGCGTCTACAGCCTCTTTAGGGACCGGTCATTATTTATCTCCAGGGGGGCCGGAAAATTATTTTGAATAACCGGGAAAAAAAATTATGACCTCCTTTCCACTTTTGTGTAACATACATGTATGTGACCCCCCTTTTAATAGTGTCAGAAAAATGTTGACCCCCAACCATGTCATATTTGTATATCTCCAGTGGTGTTGTGGTGTATATACTTTGCACATAAACAATTCTTCCTCTCTATCCTTTGTCATGTTTTTCATCTCTCCTCCTCTATTTAATCATTTGTTATTTTTGTTATTTTTTTTTTTTCAATTTGAATATTAAAAAAATCATGACCTTAATATAAAGAAACCTCCGACCCCCACCTTTTCCAGATTCCAAATTTTTTTCTGAACCCTCTATATTTGCCGGCCCCCTGGAGATAAATAATAACCAGTCCCTTAGTGACATCCGCTCTGATAGGCAGAGTCAAATCCGGTGCAGAGGAAGAACGAAGCTGATCAAGGAAACACATGTTTGCATCTGTGAAACAGTTGTCTCATAACGGTCCACCAAGTCGTCATGGCGTCCGTAGAACGTCAGGAGCGATAACTTCAACCTTTTAGCAACATAGCCTTTTCTCATGAGTTTGTCAGTTAGCAACCGCGCGCTCTGTCTAGAAAATCACGCTATACACCACAAACTGGAGTAACGGACAAGCCAGGTTTTCTGAAAGGGGTGCACAACTAAAAGGCGAAGGATCTGGGGGCCGCTTTAGACCCCCAGCGAGTCCACGACAGAGCCCTGTTAGGGGGCTCAGGCCTCGGAAGCTCTGAAGTTTTAGCAATTTACAAACAGTATAATCAATGGGAAAAAAATGATCAAAATGCAAGAAATATTTATATCCTCTTTGATTTATATCCTCTTTGATTTATATCCTCTATGCAAGTAGATAGAAATTTCTGATTTCCATCATTATGTTATATTTTTTAGCTTGTACTTTTATTTTGCATTTTTATACTGCCTACAACATGCTTTTTTATATTTTTAGTTGCTTATGTGTATCACTCTGCATGCCTTTTGCTTTTTTATGTACAGTATGTGTATGTGTTTATTGTTTTATTACATATATTCGGTAAAAAGCTCATTAGAGCTTATGTTTTATTTGTTATTACCATGCCGAATCAAAATAAAGTTTTCTATGTCTATGTCTATGATGCAGTACTTAGATTTACAACTTTAAAGGAAAAGGCCATGGTCTTGACAAGTTAGCGTGAAAATTTAAATGACAGTAAAAAAAAGATATTTGTGTTTATGAATGTTAAAAATAGTATACCGTAATGTAGAATTTGGTCATTGAAGTTGCCTGTTGCACCAAATAATGGGGATCGCCATTTTTCAAAACTCTCCAATGTGGAGGAGACAAAAGCCTGAAAAGGGGCGTATCCATTCTCGGATTATACCTTCCCGTTACGTCACGCAATCGGTATCGTATATTTGCACCTAACGTCGTAGGTTGTATCAATATGCCATCTAGTGTTGTAGACTGTGTCAACGTGTCATCTAGTTCCGTATGCTATGTTCTCGGGTTAGAGTTAGGCTAGGGGTAGGGTTAGCTTTGGACATACCAAATATGGGTGGGTCCTCTAAAGTAAATGAAGGCCTCACAATGTCACTTTCATTATTAACTGATGTCAATTTGCGGAAAGCGACGCGTTTCCCCTCAGTTCCCTCCAAAATCGTGAAGCTCTGCAGTTAAAGAAAGGGTCTATTGAGATGCCTGAAACTGCTAATACTAAAAATGGAGAGAAAACTAATGCATAATACCATGCAGAGACAAGTATTATATAGCTAGTTGTGAATTGCATTTTGCACTTCTGATCTATCGGGTACAGGCCAAATCGGCACCTGGACATATCGGTACCTTGACACTAAACACAGTTGGGTCGAAACTTCCCATTTTCCTTCACGCATCGTCAATACCAGCCAATTGGTTTTTTTTAATGGAAGATCGCGTAGATGTGAATGCACATGTACTTATACCAACAAATCATTTAATTGTTAGTAAATGTCATCTGAAAAGTTATAATACAAACATTTATAAAGAAATGTGCAAGAGATTACTGAAAAAGGGACATTTTCGGACTATCGGACCTTCGGACTATCGGCCCTTCGGACTATCGGGCCGTCACCGGGGATACGTCGTGCATTCATGCGCTAGGAGTTTTTTGTTATTAATTTAATCAATTATTCCTCCATACGAATTCCCTTTTCAACCGTTTTGTAACATTTTACACAAACGCCACTGTTTTTGGGGTACCTTTAAACTGCGAAACGAAATGCGAAACGAAATATACCGAAACCAAACCAAACCAAACCAAACGAAATAAATCGAAACGAAATTGACCGAAACGAAACGGAATAAATAATACAAAATGAAATAAAACCTATTTTAACGAAATAATTTCTTAGGAAAAGACAAGACAAAAATTAAATGAAAAAAATAAATAGAGAAAGTATCATTTAAGCGTAGAAAAAGATAGTTCATTGTTTTCCAGGTTATATAAAAAAAAAAGTCGTTCTTCATCTAGCAATGACGAAATGATTGATTCATCGATTGTTGACTGCTACATTGTAAACACCACTGTGGCACATCAGTGATATTCCAGCTATACTGTGCCTATATCTGTCTGGCACATGTCTGGCATATGGGGTATACTTTTTGTCACAACTGTCTGAAAAGGGGTATAGGTTTTTGCTTGGATTATTCTTTAAAAATTGGGCCTTATAGAGGCTTTAGTTAGACAACAGTCTGAGATGGGGTCTAAAATTGGCATCAGAATCAGTCTGTAAAGGGGTCGGGATTCAGCGGCCCCGGAAGAACCCCAGGTGCCACCATTTTGTGTAAGATTTAGGGACCGACCATTTAACTTGAAGGGGGAGACAATGGCATTTTTTCTACCAAATTTTCCGATTTTGAAGCTTGGAAGAAAACAGTAATTAATTAAAAGTAATTATTTTTTTATTAATTTGGCTGGGTATATGTTAGAAACAAATATAACTCACTTGCCATTTTACGCTGGTTAGGTTTTCAGTTCATATAGACGTAAAATTCTCAAGTATTGTGTCTGAACTTGATTCGTTTTTACTTCTTGCCAAAATTAAGGGGAGAGGGCACTCGCACTCCTCGCAGCCCCTTCCTATGTGCATGTCTACTCCCCTTTTCAAGTTATATAGTCGGTCCTTAAGTCTTAAAAAAAGAAATTTAACATGTAAATTTGCAAGACCGTGTTTTGCAGTATACTGTTTACTTTTTGCCAGATTGGTCACTTTGGTTTAAAAGTCTCTTTTTATCTCGACAGTGTTTCTTATAATAATAGAAGCCATAATTTGTTGCATATTTGAATATGAATATACAGTTGTGTATGTTGTTTATCTCATCGTTAGCAAGGGGTAAACTTTAAGAAAACAACGGGGAAAAAATCCACAGGCAAAAACTGAAAAGCATACATGTAATAAATAATTGAATAATTAAACAACAACGGTAATTTTGCAATTATTTCGAAGCGGCACTATTAATCATTCTCAAGTAACAGTACCGGCCTACCTTACAAGCGGTGAGGTACGTGTTCTTCTGGGGCCCGCGAACTCCGACCCCTTTACAGACTGATTCTGATGCCAATTTTAGACCCCATCTCAGACTGTTGTCTAACTAAATCCTCTTTAAGCCCCAATTTTTGAAGAATAATCCAAGCAAAAACCAATACCCCTTTTCAGACAGTTGTGACAAAAAGTATACCCCATATGCCAGACATGTGCCAGACAGATAATCAAAAATAGGACCATGATTGTCAGAACATCACCATGTATATAGAAAGTTATCCCTCACATAACAGTCATTTTCATTTCGTCATTCGGCACAGTATACAATGTAGCTGCAATATCACTGATGTGCCACAGTGGTGTTTAGCAGTCAACAATCGATGAATCAATCATTTCGTCATTCAGCTAGATGAAGAACGACTTTTTTTTTATATAACCTGGAAAACAATGAACTATCTTTTTCTACGCTTAAATGATACTTTCTCTATTTTCATTTTTTTTTTCATTTAATTTTTGTCTTGTCTTTCCCTAAGATTCATTCATAACCATCTTACCCTCAGAATTGGTGTTGCACTCCATTACAGCACGATTTCCCCAGACCTATATAATTTCGTCATTTTGAACACTGACATTTTGGAATATTTATCACGTGACTTCGAGAGAACTACGATTACCGCAATGTATCATGGGAGATGATTTGTATATAATCTGACCTTGTCCAAATAATAGGGGGAAACGTAACACATGCTCTTTCCGAAACCCGCGGATAACACTGTCAAATGAATCTTTTCTATCCAACATATTTTGTATTATTTCTTTCTGCTCTGATTTGAGCTGTAGATGGAACTGTTTGTCCTGCAGAATACGCTTTATATCGTCTTGTATGTTTGTTTACATATGCTAATTTGGCGCGCTGCATTTAGTAGCTCCCATCATGCAATGCGTTGCTGTCATCTTTCAGTTAGTATCGCGAGATCACGTTTAAAACTAGAGGCTCACCTGAGTGAGCCTGCATCGCTCACCTGATTTTCTAGTGGCTGCAGGTTAGTATTTGATTTGACAAAAGGAATCTAGAAACATATTTCAAATTTTCTATTTTTAGTAACAGTAGTGGCCATGATTGTTGGCGGTTGGGGTCATCAACCATAATTCTTAAAGGGGATCATAAATGCATCATTTACCCAAAATTTGTTATCAATTGGCTCTTTACAGGATTTTTCAGAATTTTTTTATTGATTTTTTTGTCAAATTTTCTATTTTTATTAACGGTGGCAGCCATGTTTGATATCGGTTGGGATTATCAACCAAAATTATTAAAAGGGATCATAAATGTATCCTTTACCCAAAGTTTGGTAGCAATTGGCCATTTACAGGATTTTTTAGAATGTTTTCTCAAATTTTCTATTTTTAGTAACAGTGGCGGTCATGTTTGTTGGCAGTTAACATCATCAACCGTAATTCTGAAAGGGGATCATATATGCATCATTTACCAAGTTTGGTAGCAATTGGCCCTTTACATGATTTTTCAGATTTTTTTTATTGAATTTTGTCAAATTTTCTATTTTTAGTTGGATCTGCACCAAAAACATAATTTTGGTAGAGGACCACCCAATGATCCTTCACATCATAAAACAATTCCATTGGCTGTGTAGTTTCTGACAAGAAGATCTTTGAAAATTGAGCCAATCAAAACACATTATTGGCCCTGGCCGCCATGTTGAATTCCTGATCGAAAACAAAAAACATA